>JAQFVV010006220.1:8755415-8942915 GCA_028023455.1 Epiperipatus broadwayi
TAAAAAAATAATATTGCAAGGAAATTTACAATTTAAAATCGCAAGTTAAATAAATAAATATTTTGTATATATATTTATTCAATATAAAATATTATAGATTTTAACTACTATTGAAAATAACTATTAATATAAAATAATATTTTTAAATATGCATAATCGAAAATTGTTTTAATTGCACAAATAAAAACACATATATCAGCATACACACATGAAAACAAGAATTTATTATTATTCATTTATGCTTGTAAAGTGATTACAAAATATGGCAATAAATAAATATGAATAAATAAAAATAATACTGGAATGGGTTCATTAATATGTATTTATCCAAGTTTTTTTAAAATAATAAAATATCAACTGTACAATCTAATATATTATTTGTTTAAAAAAATTAAAAGAAATCATGAATGTTATATTATTTTATATACTGCTTATCAAGAACACTTGTTAATAATGTAAATCACTTGATCCATTCAAAACAATTGATAATAAATACATCTATCTAACTCCTTTTTCTTTTTTTGTTTCTTTAGGAAATAGTACCTTTAAAATGTGAATATAACCCAAGATTACACAATATATATCCAAAATAATAAATCAAGGTAAGCATATTACAATAACTATAAATTATCATAAATAATAATAATTCAAACAAGATAAGACTACTTACTTTATAAAACTATATCTGTAAAACTCACAATAATTCATAGTAATGGTCACTTTTGGATCCTACCCCTTAAAAAAATCAGCTTTTCTTACTACTTAATCACTTCTATCCCTAAATAATACATAGAATTTTTTGAATAGTGAAATTATACTTCACTATAAAAAACCCTCATAAATGATGACTGTTATATATTAAAACATAAAACATATATCAAAGATCAGATGGGAATATAAATCTCCACTTTACAAAAATATTAGATCATATCTGTAATAATAAACAATTTATATACTTAATTTGAAAGTAAATTATTATAGTATAAAAATTTTTTATTTCAGTTTTTGCTTTTTTATATACAAACAGATTTTTTGTATATGTCATGTTGTATTATGATATTTTGCTATGCCATTAAGTTTTTTATAACTATAAATTTTAGGATTATATTATGACTTAAAATATTGTGATACTGCTTTTTAAAACAAAGTCTTTTTGTTTCATTGATATTAGTTGATTATAGTTAAAAAGAGACAACCTTCAAAGATAAATATACATATTTAAACTATATTAATTTTTAATGAATATTAAAGGAGGAGTTAAGATTTGTATATAAACTTTACAAAGAAGAAATATTAAAACAATTTTTCTGAAAAATTAAAAAACAATAAAGACTCACATTTTTAATATTTGTAAATATTTACATACATATTTTTAATATAATATATAAAGAATAAAATCATAAGATTAACTACCAAAATAAATACACTTTAGAAGATCTGAGAAATAAAAGCTCAAATATTATATAAATGAGAAATATTTTTTATTCTATCAATAATCCATGTGAATTTATTTCTGCATAACCTCAGTCAAATCAGTTTTCTATTAAATTCTATGGGTTTCTTGTAGTTTTATATTTTCTATTTTAGGATTTCTCTTAAAGATTCTGTATATATTTTAAAGATGGAGACAAAACTGAAATACCTTACCTATACATTGCAATATTAACTTTTCTTTCTTTTCCAGTTTACAATTTTGCTTATTAAATTTTTTGACTGGATTATAATTTATCATTCATTGTTAATGAATTTCTAGTGGAACACTTATAAAATTCATTTAGTCTAATATAGCTCATATTAAGTGAATATATTCAAAAGATCAAACAGTCGTTAGGATCATGATACACTTCATATAGAGCTCAGCTTCAGAATGATTTCTAAAAGAGTTACACACTTTATATGTTTGTATAGTGTCTCAATTTTTTTGTCAATTTAGAACACCGATATAATTACACTGAATTATAATTTTTACCATATAATCTTGCGTATAAACTAGAGATTAGTTTGACCTGATTATTACTCTATTGTCTCCTCAGAATCACATAAGAATTTAAACTTTATATAAAAAGTAAATATATACATAATCTTAATTTCTTAATATCCTTTAATCTCTTTTCTGCAAATGGAAATATAGATTGTTTACTTTTTTACTTTTTATTTATTTATAATTATTTAATCATTCATTCCAACATATATTCCTGGGTCATATACATGGCAGCCAACTGAAAATTATGCTGTATCAATATATACAAGAAGTTATATGCACTTTAAAAAAAGTAAGCAAACAAATAAAAGTTACAAATGTAAATTTAATATAATTACAATATACAGCAGCTAATTTTCCATTTTTGAGTCCATATATGTATAATAAAACAATTTAAAATATGTAAATAAATTTTACAATACACCAGAAGCTGTTTTCTGTCTTCAAGCATCACACATGACACGGTATTATTATTCATATTTTTTCAGTTTAAGTTGAAAGCACTAAATTTTATGCTTCATTTATTATTCTCTAAATTTCCATAAAAAGACGGCAATAAATCTTTTTAAGTAATACACGCTAAAAGTTTTATAATCTTCAAAATATATTTAAAGTTGATATTAATCAAAACATTGAAACAATTAGATGATTTAGTAGTTTACAATATATAGTTTATTAATTATAAGAGAAAAATTGATATGAAAAAATATCACTCAGAATATATTACTTAATTCAGATAATGATTATCGATTATTTAAAAATAAGAGCATAGTATACTAATATATATATTTTTTAATGAATAAAATGACTGAACACACATTCATGTAAACTTTATTTAAATATGTCTTTTCAGTTTATTATTAATGAATCATAGCATTTTTTCAAATTTTTGTTTATATTTATGATCTGAATTTAGAGAGGTAGTACTCACACAAATAAAGGTAAGAAATGAGAACTTATTTATTATAAACATGAGGAAGCTTGGAACAAAATATAGTAGATATCACAGCTCCATAGTACTTTTAAAAAAAAGTTAAACCTTAACTAGTGATAACAAAAAAAATTATTGTATTTTATATACAGAAATACTATTTATTAATTTAAATCCTTAATATTAGATAATAAAAATGCAACCTATTATAGGCTACGGTTTGAGGTTTATAGTATTATAAATATCTTTTTGATTAATATCTTTAAGTATCGTTATTATCACAAAATTGTAATCAATACTTATTTGTGATCTGTATAACAAACTGAAACAGATATGATATATATCTATTTGTCATATATTCACATAAGTATATGCAAACATCTATATCTAAAGCAATGCTACATTATTTAGACAAAATAAGACAGTATTTAAAAATTCAACTTTCTGTAAAATCATGACTAATCAGTGAAATTTGGTGTTATTAGGTGTGATAGTGAGAGTTAATGCATGTACACTTGATTCAGTTCATCGTCTATCCTAAAATTTCACAAAGTCTTGAGCAATAAATTATTCAATCATATGCAACAGGAAAAAGGAAAATCCAAAATTTAACAACATAAATGAATATTCGTAATAAGAATTAAACAGTTTAATTCCTTAGAATATTGCTATAAATTCATGCCTATCTTTCAAATACTATTACAAGTATTTAACAAAAATATTTCCAATATTAATCACTATCTAGTAGCATATTAGAATTTAGAGCAATACTTCATAAACTAAAAATAAGTGATCGAATTATTATTATATGATAAAACTGAAAACGAACATTTAATCTAACTTGGGGCAAATCCATACTTTTTATTTTAAGTTAATCTTAATATCTTCAGTGATTATGACTAATGTTATAAAAATTCTTCCTTCTTGAACATCCTTCCATTTGAATATATATAAGAATATTTCTTTCTAATGGCTTATAGATAAATATAATACTAATTTGTTAACTGAAACATTGTGAATGATTACGCAAGACATAATTTAACCAGCAAAGCAATAAAAATTTCCATGGTTGACTTCAATATATAGTTAGTTACTTATAACTTGGTAGGTTTGCACTCAACGCTTTATGTATCTTCAGCTGGTAAAAATAATTTGTTACACTTATGTGTGCACTACTGATATCAAGAACGTGCAAGAGAGTGAACAAGAAGTTTATTCAAAAATATTTTTCTTTATCTACTCATCCTGCAACATCTTTGATATATAGTTTCTTTGCTCTACCATTTTGCAGTTAGCTCCTGTTCCTAATATCTCTACTATAACTATTTAACTTTTGTAATTTTGCAACTCCTTATTATTATTTATTAAGCCTTTGTTTCAGTTTATAGTGATTTGGATATATTTTTTAATATTTTGTTGTACAAAAATATTTTAAGAATTGTTTTATAATAATATGTTACAAGGAATCTCTTAATTAGTTTGATTCCAAATAAAAATAGTGGTTTTTTACATATATAACGCTAATTATAATATAGAAAGCACAAATGTTAATTAATTTACATGGAGAAAATGTGTATAATGTTTTCTTTTGAAAATATAATAGATGTGTAATCTACTCAATTAAAACTCATAAATATATTATTCAATTAACGAAAGAAAGTTTGCTGATAGTGTAACTCATATATATATATATAATATAATATCACCAAATGCTAAATTATTTCAGCAATGTTATATATGAGACAAACATAAAATCTAAATAAAGCAGCATAGGTAAAAGATTAAATTCTTATATATAAGCCACAAAGTTGTTAAGAATGTTGAAATTCAGATTCATGTAAACAAAAAGCCTGAAACTGAATCAGCAAAGGTCTTAATCGCTAAAAAAAACTAACATAATTTTATATTATGTATCAAAGCAAGATTTTTTTAACTTTAAAAAATTTCTAAAAATAACTCTATGATCAATAAAACCAGATGCAATCACTAGTTAAATCTTGTTTACATAGATCTGAATTTCAATATAATTAACAGTTTGCAGCTTGTAGGGAAGATATTGATCTTTTATTTATCCTACTTCATTCAGACTTTCTGTTTGTCTCATAGGTAGCACTGTTAAAAAAAAATTTAGCATTTGGTGATATTGATATTTTATATTTGAATTTCAGCTAGCAAGATCTGGTTCTATTTAGAATATATTTATATGTGTGCATTTGTGAATAATTTATAAGAGGATGAGACTAAAATATCTTAATATATTACATTAATATCCTAATATTTTTAAATTATATTGTAATACTCTATATATTATACTTTTTGCATTCATGATTTAATTAATTTATGTGCAAATTTATGCATATCCGCTTGCCTTTTAAGAAGGCAAATCATTCTAAATTAATTTCAATAATAGATTCTTACTGTAAAAAGTTTTCATTCAATTGATGCAGTCATATTCATAAGCAAGATACAGACTGACTGCATTTATAGAAATAATAGTTTGTATATATTTTTAATTATATATAATTAATTTATATATTTAATAAAAGTCTTTTTAAAAATATATTAAAAATTAATGCATATCTATATATATATTTATATTTTATAGATCATTGATGAAATATTATTGTTTTATTGATTTTTCAGATTAGCAGATCTAATTATTACACTTTGTATACCAATTTAAAGGTATTTTTTTTTAAAAAAATACACTTCAAAGATTTTCATTTGGTAGTTTACCTTGCTGCCTTGAAGATTAACAAGAGCTCCATATCCAAGTAAGGTCTCAACCACCATTGGCTTTCCATACTGAACTGCAATGTGAAGAGCTGTATAGTTATCCTGCAAAATTAAAATTAAAACTTTTTTTAAAGTAAGAAACTCAATAAGTTCTTTAAAGTTAACTTGTATAAAGAATTCAAATAAGATAACAATGTTTGGAATTATTCTTTGTAAATCATCATAATAAAAAAGGAGAGAAAAAATATGTACATAATTATTTACACAAAAATACAAAGGCTATCACATTTCAACCTGAGTAACTGAGTTTTTGAATTGGCAATATAAATCTAATAGCTTTTTGAAAACATTACTTGTCTTTAGTAAAAACTGATATATAATGAAAAAAGTGAAAATTTAGCTATAATAAAATGTTGCTCCAATAAATCCCAATTAATAATTCAGAAAGTAAAAACACAAATCATAAGTGAAGTAATAAAAACAAATAAAAATTCAAAAAGATTATTTAATTAAAAAATAAAAAAAAGAAATGCCAAGTTTTAAAATTAAAATGAAGTTATCAAAATGTTAAATAAAGAAAATTGATTCTATAAATAATATTTATTTAAAAAGTAAATTAAGATAATTTATTAATAATGATTTTAAACCAGTATCAAAAAATTAACTGATTAGAAACTATATGAAAAACATAACAAATGTACAAAACAGATATAGCTCAGGAATGCCCACTATAAAAACCAAGTGATAAAATTTAATACATTTTTCAAAAATAAACACTCAATATTTGAATTTCATTTTTATGTTCGTATTATATTTAATATTAGATATTTATTCAGCATTTTTTATTTTCATTATATATTTAATATTGGTATTCATCCACTCATTCTATTTTTATATTTCTATAATCTTTCTTATAATATCATCTCAGATAGAACATCTCCTTAATTGAACAATCCCTCCCTCTCCCATTAACTCTAAATAATAATGTTATTTTTTTAAAAACAAAAAAAAATTAAAAAAATTATTCATTAATAGGTAATATAAAAATCTCCACAATCCTCATAATAAAAATAACTTCATACAAACAAAAAAAATGTATATATTACAAAAAAGAAAAAATATATATTTAAATATGAGTGGATTTTTGAACATCAAATGACTGATTCCCCCCCCCCCCCACAATAATACTATTGACATAAGTTTTATTTTTTATTCATAAAATTTTTATTTTTGTGCTTTTATTATTCCAAATTTAGTTTATTTGATACTTTTTTACTAATGTGTTGAAAACATAAATATATACAAATTAAATATAAAAACACATGTTGAATTCTTATAACTGAATTAACTCAGAGACCAGATACTTTGAACAAGATTAACACTTGATCATCACTAGCAGTAGTTTACCATTGATTATACCTCCTTAATATAATTTATTCTAGCTTTTCAATATTCAGAACTTCATCATAAATTTTAATGAGTTCTATGCATCATTTAAGATGTGTTAGATGTAAAAAACAAAAGTAAATGTTTAGAATATATTTCAATTAGGCAATGAGAAAGAAATTAGATTAGTTTTAGATTAAATTAAATTTAAACTGATATTTATTGTACTTAGCTCAGATTATTAATGTACAAATACTGATAGTAAGGGATCTTAAAAAAGAAATGCTAGAACATAGTGTTAAGAAAAAAGTATCAATAAAAACTATCATATCAGAAGTTCAAATATTGAAATATAGTTATAGGTCTTTGCTGTCTAGATTTAAAACTGTCTTTAATAAAAATGGATATATAGAAATACAATCCATAGAATGATTATTACATTTAGTTTTGTTAATTCCTATGTAAATAATAGTAGTGGAACTATGGATTCCTGCTAAACAATTATTTACTGATTTTCAGTAAATAAAACATCAACATATTTTATAATTTTTTTTTCATAATTAAAATACATATCTAAAGCAGATTAAACAAAACAAAAAAAAAACAACAAAAAACAATGCAGTTCTTTTAGATCTCATTACAAAAAGAAACCTCTCTCCCAGAATATCATTTGACTTTCTTGCCAAAAATTGATCAAAGCTTTATTTTTAAAAAACTTCTTCTATAGGAAAACTTAAAATAATAAGATAAACTATGCTTGAATACATATTTGTGTCTGCTATTCCAAATAAATCTTAATATGAACATAAAGGTGGACTGTTTTATAGAAGCTTGTTAATTAAATCGCAGAGATAATTTGTAAACTTTTAGATTGATAGATAGATTAGATTACCTAAAATAATATGTAAATTGAGAATACCTTTTTGATGTCACATGCTGTTGTCATCATTATCAAATATTCATAAATAAACATGGATATTCTAATTATAGAAGAGGAAAAAAAAACAAATAAAAAATAGAGAAAATAAGTGTGAAAAGGTTGGCATCAGAATTGCTGTTATATATATATATAATTATCAATGAAAATGTGAATGCACAAACATCCAACCTACTATCATAGCTGATGTACAGAGATGATGAAGTAGCATAAGAGTTCATGATAATTACAATCTATACTAACTTAAGTAACTGAAGACAGTAAGATTTAAAGAGACAATAATAAAATTGGGATATAATGAGAGAAAAGCAGTATCTTCTAACAAACAGAATAGATCTCCTGATCAGGGATTGTCAATAAAGCTCATAATTAAATCTTTGAGAATCTTAGTACTACATTTTTAAATGTAAAAATTGGGTCTGTCTATAAAATCATCTTGTTTACAACTGAATTGTCTGATTACTGCTATAACATATGTGTTAAATGTTTATGGTAGAATGTTGGCTAAGAAAATATTTACAAGCATTAATTATTAATTCTGAAAATAAATATGTAATAATTAGTTGTCTAATTCATTTTTTTAAATCTATCAAAAAGATTATCATTTAATAATAAAGCATACATAGTTAGATATAATTGTTTTCAAAACTATGTTTATATTCAGTTACATTTTACAATATTCATTTTTGACAGAACAGTCTAATTAGTTAGAGCATGACATTAAATTCAGTATTTATAAATTTTTTAAAAGTTACACAATTCCTGTGTTAAATGTCACTAATCATGTAAGGAGCTTAAAGAAGATAGAAGAAAGGAACCACTTGAAAGGGGATTTTTAGTAACAGATGAATATATTTTGAAAATTATAAATAAAGTTTTAGTTTTTCTAAAAATATTTAACAATACATCAAAATGACGGAAATAGTCCAACATATAACTATAAATGTAATATAAATCTTCAGGTAAACATCTACATTTAAATTGTGTTCGACAACTTCTAACTAATGGAACTGATTTTAAAACAATTGTAGTCAGTAAAAATATCATGTTAAATTTTAATTTAAAATTTGTCTTTGATCAATGCTGTAACTTATGCATGACCAATAGGGATTGACTCATTTAAATGCACATCTTACATAAATATTAAGTTGAATTTTCAATTGCATAATACATTTTCAGAACCCTTCTAAAAGTGCCATTATTAATTTTTTATAGGTAATATTGACTGATAAGGCATTTTATTATAGAAAATCAAAATATTATCAAAATAAAAGTATTCAGTTTAATGACTTATATGATGAGAACACTTATCTATTTAATATCAATAATTATGCGCTTATAACGCTTGTTAAAGAAGTTATATATATTATTAAATTTATTTAAAGCTTAACGCTTTCAAAGCTCTATGGCTTCATAATAATCACTTATTTACCTGATAAGAATATTCAAATATCTAATCGAATGGTGATTTAATTCAAGAAAATACCAACAACAATACCACATGACTATTTCATATACTTTTGCTTCAAGAAAAGTAATAGAACTTTTGGCTCCAGCTGTTAATTTTGTCTCTATGACTGTTTTATTACCAAAGTTTATTATTTCACAATGCTAGACCAATTATCTGGACTTGAACAGTTTACTCAAACTAATTCCCATGAAGAAATGACTCATCAATAAGATAATAGCTACCACCATTACCATTTCTTTACATAACAATTGTCTTTTTTGCCAGAATCATTAATTTTAAAATATGTTCTGGATACCAAGATTATATAAATTATAAGTCAGAAAAAATCAATCAATTCCAATTCTTCATTTTTAAATTAAATTTCTTCTTTGTTTTTTCTGAAAGACAATATTATGATGAAGTGATGAAACTTGATTATTGACAGTGATGGTTTGCCATTGCTTGACACCTGACATGAATTTATTTTTATACAATATTCTGCAGAAGGGTCATCACTTCTAACCGTAAAATGTTTTGCCTAATAAAAATAATTATTCTGCAACTCTATAATTTTTTTTTCCTTTTTGTATTGTAATTCAATACCAAGTGTAGTTTGCTACAATGGAAAAATTAACAATATTAAAAATTAACTACAGTTTAGCATTGCTTTTGACTGGGTAGTTTGTGTTTATAAGTCAAATAATTTTATCTAATGCTGTGAATATGATCTGCCTGGTTGAAAGCAATGCTAAACTGCAGTAATTTTTAATATAGTTAATCTTTTCTTTGTAGCAAACTATGCTCAGTATTGAATTAAAAAAAATTTTTTTGATACAGTTTTGTTGCAAATAAATAAATACCTTTTGTTACAATGCTTGCTGCTTAATAAATATTTTTTGTCAATTCCAATAATATTTTTCACAGATAGAAGAAAACCTCTTTTTATACTAGTCTAGAATCATTTACGGTAAACTTAAGTAATATAGACTTTGAGGTTACATATTTAAAATAGAATATTAAAAAAATCACTTTATATTGGGATCTGATGTTTGATTTGAACTGTTTATATAATAAATTATTTTATATATTCATATACATTTATATATCTTTTAGCTCTGAAGAAGATTACTGGTTAGTAAAACAGTCAGATTGATTGATTATAAAGTAAAATAAGTACTATTGTAGGGATTTAAAGAAAGCGGATTTATTTAATTATTTTATAATATAATACTATAATGTTCCACTTCCAAACTGGTTTTTGTCTTTTGTCTGAAATTAACAAAAAAAAATCCTTATGTCAACTATAGAAATCTTTTACACTTTGTCTAGGAATATTAATACCAATAACAATATTACATGACTTTCTTATATGCTTCCAAGAGCAGTTATTTTTATTCTACTCTAGGGTATTTATTGTAATGAGTAATCAATGGACACCATCCCACTTCCACTCTAGTTTCTGGTTTTTGCATTTTTTTGACCTACTACCAGATTTATAAATTTATAAAATCAAAGAAGCTTGGGTTCAAAACTTAAAAAGATTTTTTTAAAATTTCAGACTATTAGTTTAACTAACTAGTATAAGGAGTAAAATGTGAGTGCTAAATTCAGAAATATATTAGTTTCAGTTTAAAACCTAATTTTTATTGATGAAAGTAAAAGACAGAAATAAGTTTGAGAATAAAGATGTAACATCACTATACTAACTTCTTTTTGTTAATTATCCATGTTTATAATATAGGATCTAAAGTAGAGTTAAGAGAACTGATCAATAGATTTCTATCAAGATTATAAGAAAAGCAAAATTAATATGAGTGAAACATTTTTCTACTTCAGGGAAGTCATTAGTTGTAACAAAATTTTAAATCAACATTAAAAAAGATGTCTCCTTTTGAAGGAATGCAGATTTAGGTTGCTTTTAATATTTGAATATGATTTTCAGATATTTTTTTACTTCTGGTAACTTGTAAATGTAATTTTAAAATATCTACATGCAAAAACATTTCCAATTTTGTAGAAATGCAATATCAATTTCCCTATTTATGCATTATATAAAAATGAAAACATTATTGTTGAAATGTTGAAAGTAGTCATTCAAAGCATTATAACCTTTCTAAAAAGTAATCTTTCAGTAAATAATAAACATTAACACTCATCAGAAATTTAATGTTCAAATTTTTAATATTAAACTATAATAGAAAGTAATAGCTTGAGTGGAAAGCTCATTTATGATATATTATAAAAAACCCATTAAAAAAAACTCTTTTAAAGGTTATCTTTCATTTGTGAAATTTTTTGTGATGTAATAGTTAGATTATATGCTTTTATAGCTATGACTCTGGAATTTGAATCCCAACCAAGTAAACCTTGAAATTTTTTAAATCCTGAAGAGCCTTAGATTTTGCTCTTAAATATATGACTCATAGCCAATCTAGATAACAATTCAGAAATGGTCAGTAAATGAGTATTAAGTTATTTTTAGTTCAAGCTTAAATATATCATAGTAATATGGATTGGTTAAATAAGCTTTGATGCATTGATGTAGAAATAGGAAATTACAATCTTAGCTATTTTCACACATGATGGAAAAATGTCATATTCTCACAGATTCTGAGTCTGATGTTATCTTTATCATTACTATTAATTTTTAAATTAGTAAGGTAAATATGATTATTTCTCAACTAAAAAATAACCATCTCTGTAATTTTAAAACTATGATTAATATCAAAGTCAAATAACTTTTTTAAGCTTAGAGCTCAAGTCCTCCAAAAATAAGCAATTAAGGACAAACTATTGCTCACAAGGCTGGATAATTGTGTGGTGAAATTTCAGGACTTTTATTCTTTGTTTTACTTTCACTTTCTGATCAATAATTAAATGGCTAGCTGATTTAATTATAGGCTCGATAATAAATTTTTTTATTTTCAAATTAGATTGAAGGGTTTTTTTTTCTATTTTTGTCATATATTGAAATATTTTAAATAATATTATTTATAAATTACTTGTAACAGTATAATGAAATGGGATTTGAATTAAGTAAAATTTGGAAATTTGAAATGTAGATTTTTGAATTAAGTAAAATTTGGAAATTTGAAATGTAGATTTATATATATACATATTGCAATTAGCATTTTTTTAAAAAAATCTGATTATTATAAAATAGAGAAGAAAAAGATTATTAGATAACAAAATCCAAAAAGTAATACCACAAAAATCAAAGCTGAACAAAATGGAGCAATAAAATATGTCTTAAAGGGAATAGTATAAAGATAATTAAAAAAAGAACTTTAGTATAAGTAATTAATTTTATACTTAGAGGAAATTAATGAAGGGAGATTATTTGAAAAAGAGTGACTATTACAGTAACAATAAAAAAAGATGACCAACTCAGCAATAGGCAATATAGAGGGGATTTAAAAACATTAACAAAATGGGGATCCAAAAATCCATTATGTAAACTTGAATACTTAGTTTAATATTATATTGATGTATTATTTTTATAAACAACAATTAATAAATAAATAAAATTTTACCTTAGTTCTAGCATCAACAGATGCTCCTTTTTTGTAATAATGATTTTACAACAGCTGTGTGACCACGTTTTGCAGCGGCATGAAGACAAACAGCACCACTCTTTAAAAAAAATAACACGTGCTTAAAAATATCAAATTAAATAGTAATAATATCAAAAATTAACAGGTATTTAAATAATAAATTATTAAATTAATAAGCAAACAAAACTAATAATGTTATTGCTACTTTATCAAAAAAAGTGTAAAAGACTAATTATTTGTTGATATATGTTATCTTTCAAACATTATCTACATTTATTATTATAAGAGAAAACATTAAATTAATAATGATTCTTGATGTTCTTGTAAATAACATTTCCCCTGAAAAACCTATCAGCAGTTGAAATTTTTAAGTTATTCAAAAATGCATTCGTCATTGTGATATGAAATTCATCTATTTCATTGTTCACTATTAATTTTTCCAAGCAGCAGAAAACGTTTCTAGCAAGTTAAATTAATTTATGACATGCTTAAAATAGAACAATTTTAATCCAGATAAGAAGTCATACTTATATCAGAAGTGTATTTATAAGATCACTTTTAATGAATGGAAACCTGATTAGAGACATATTTTAGTGGGCACAATGAAACAGTAAATGACCAGGTTATTTAGAAACTCCCAGACAAATATACCTTTGTAGTAAGAAATAATACACATTGAAAATTAAATCAAATTTTTATAATTATAATGGGATACATAATGCTAATTATTATAGAATTATAATATGTCCTTAGTTATGATGCTATTAATTATGGTTTATAGCTTCAGTTTATATATTGTAATTAAAAATGTATTATTTAGTGAAATACATGTGAAATACAACTTAAATTTTAAATAAAAATCAAATTTATAATTCAGAACATTCCATATTTACTATTTGCAAAATGTATAACATATATACAATTTAAAAATCACATTTTATCTATTTATGTCCATAACAAAGTTGATTTTAATTTTTAGAAATACCAAAAAATAGGTGAAGGTTCAAGATTTTATATATCTTAAGAAAATTTTAAATCATCACTTAATGAAAAAAATTTTGACATTATATTTCAAGATCTGGAACATTCCATGACATTATCTCTTATGCTGCATCCATAAAAAAGCTTTTAATTGTGATTCATACATCTTGACAAAATTTGACACAATTTCAGGCTCATCATCTTTTTTTTATTATTAAATAAAATAAATATTTCTGTATAAGCAAACAAAAAATTATCAAGAATAAATACTAAATTGAGGTAAGTGATGAAAATAAAGCACACATAAGTAAATATAAAGCCATTTTTAAAAAAAAAATGAATGGAGAATAAGGATTATTATAAGTTATTTCATATAAAAAAATTATCCTTGTGGAAAATGAAGTATCAGGACTGATTAGTTCAATAAATTTTTTTACTTAAATAATAATATTTATATGAAAGTGATTCCATAACCAAAAAAGAGAAAATGACATGTGCACCAAAACATGAAAATGAAGATAATAGGACAATATTTTAATGTATATTATTAGAAAATTATATTTCATTTAATACTAAAAATCTTCAAAAATTGCTACTTATCTATATTGATAGTTGAATATGACAAGAGGATAAACAACATATTATAAAGCACAAAAATTTTGCAAGTAATGGCTTAAGTCTAGATATTATATAGACCCAAGGAAAGACTTTGAATAACATGAAGAACAACTATGACTAAAGAATTCAGAAATTTGAAAAGGTATACATTATAAAATGAAAAGATGGTAAAGTATCTAGTTTGTATAAAAATACTTTGTTTTAGCTTTATTGCTCAACAGGCTGATTTTATAATAAACATTTTAAAGAATAAAATGTTATTTTCTATGGGCATCTTAGAAATAAAAACTATTGAATAGTTTATTGCTCAGGAATTCATATGAAGTTCAAGCACTGAAAAAAACCCATTGAACTGCAACTCATGGATTTGAACTCAATATTCTGCCAGTCTACTATCACACTTAACTATGCAGAGATGAAATAATGAATAGTTTATTGTTTAGGAATTCATTTAAAAATTCATGAAAATTTTAAGTGGAAGTAATAGAATTGATCTGTGATACATGGATCATGGACTCTAAGCCATGCAGAACATTTTATGATGAACTGTGACATATTTATTTTCAGTATCAAGTAATTTGGTAATTTATGATAAACTTGGTTGTTTTTTTTTCTTTACAATATCCAGTTCTTAAAGATTCTTAGATCCTAAAAATTTACTTTTTAAAATAATACTTAAATTATGCTTATTCAATTTTTTTAAAAAAAATGTAAATACAAAGACATTAATAGTAAACCAGTAATATGAATTAAAAGATGCTTTTAAATAATTGCACCACATAGTAATTATTATTTCATTTAGAATTGTTAATTAAATTATTAGTAAACTTTAATTGATTTGGTAAACTTTTATGTTACAATCTTTATTTGAAATATATTGATATATGAATGCAAGACTCACTCAGTCTTTGAGAAAGATCAAAATAATAAGATTAAAAAGTATGGCAATATAATTTTAAAGAATATTAATAACAATGAGTAAAATGGAAAAAAGACTAATGATTAAAAATTTGTATGGAAAGAGAATTATTAGTTATGATAAAATAACAGAAAATAAAATTACCAGATCAGATTTTATAATATGATGTTTTCTACCAAATTTTATGGTGAATAAACCTTTTAAAAAGATTAAAGAATAGGCCAAGGAGACATTAGCTCAAAAATGAGATCTGTGAATCTAAATATTCATATGCAAATATGAAAATAATGAATGAGAAAAGAATGATGATGTTGCAGCAACAAGGTTTTATCTTTAAAAACTGATGATAATTAAGTTCATATGTAGCATTTCTTCAGCATAACTTTCTTTATTTACAATATACAGACTCTCAATTGATATTCACTAGTAATAATGATTGTGTTCTTCTATATTTTTATTAATTGCCCTGGGCAGTTTTACATGGTGGTAGAATGACATACTCAAGATTTAAACATATCTGAATCCAAGCACAACTCTGTCTCTTTAGGTGTTTGAACATCACATGATCTACAAACAATGATTCATTCAATTACTAATAATTATCTCCTTTCTGTTTTACCTTCAACTTTCCAAAGTACTATATTCTTTTGTTATAAATTAAATACTTTCATTTATTTAAAATAAGCTAATTCATCTATAATTGTGTCATAGTGATAAATTGCAATTTATTTTTAGTAAAAAAGTCAATCTTAGAGAAGTCTAAATAAATATTGCTTTATTGAAATACATTAACTTTATGTTGATAGTATGATTTCTGAAACTATTATGAACAATTAATACTACTACACATGGTGAAAACTATATTCTCATTCTAAAATAAGTAATGTTTTTAATAATGCAACTAAGACTGGAAATTATTTAAAAAATAGTTGTTCAAATTTTTCATTTGCAAAGATATGAAGATTTGATGAATCTATATAAAGATGAATTTAACATAGAGACATGTAGATTAGAAGGTGAATGAAATCATATATTGAAAATGCCCTCAACCATTGTTACTTTCTTTTGCATCTTATATGAATCATTTATTTTATGTCAAAGAGCTTAATTCAAACTAACAACTCAAATTTGCTAACTGTTCTTATTCTAATGATATTATTTGCTTTGCACATTAACTTTTAGATTTCAAAAAAGTTATATAAGTTTTTAAATTGCAACTTAAGATATAAGTTCGATATACTTTTTATATTTGAAATTTTGTAAACTACTAAAATACCATATTAAAATAGAATAGAAAAATTAAAAAAATGCATTGAACTAAAAAAAAATCTATAAAAATTTAAGAATATTGACAAGAATGTTATTATATATATTTAAGCATTATGTACATTCATATACATGAGTTGTGTATGTAAGGTGTCACAGTATAGTGGTTTATGCAGTAACTAGCATGACCAAAATAGGACCACATCAGAAGCTGTAAGATTTATTTAGGAATGTAATAAATCTTCAGATAATTATAAGTCAAAACAGTAAAGAATAAAAAGATCTGGGATTGACAAACACAGCCATAGAATTTGCTGAAAGTGACATAAAACAATAAAAAATGCTTAATATATGTTTAATTCAACAGATAAGGATGAAGAAAAAATACAACTAAAACAAAAATATTGCAATTAAAAAAACAAAAGATATTACAGAAAATATTTTTGCAAAATTTGGAGAGATTATTAAATCCTAAAAATACAAAACAAAGAATTTTAAACGATGAAATTAATATACAGTGGGTGGAATGCAGGTAAAAGTGTACAAGAACCAAAGCTTCAACTACTGAAAAAAAGACCTTATTTATAAATCATTAGTGCTTGTGAATGAAGTACAATAATAAAAACAAAAAATGAAAAGTAACACCAACCAAAACAAATCTTCAATAAAGTTATTAAAGAAATTGGAGAAGTTATATAGATCATTAAAGACTTTGTGTCAAAAAATTTAGATCAGACTGAAATAATAATAATAATAATAATAATAATAATAATAATAATAATAATAATAATAATAATAATAATAATAATAATAATAATAATAATAATAATAATAATAATAATAATAATAATAATAATAATAATAATAATAATAATAATAATAATAATAATAATAATAATAATAATAATAATAATAATAATAATAATAATAATAATAATAATAATAATAATAATAATAATAATAATAATAATAATAATAATAATAATAATAATAATAATAATAATAATAATAATAATAATAATAATAATAATAATAATAATAATAATAATAATAATAATAATAATAATAATAATAATAATAATAATAATAATAATAATAATAATAATAATAATAATAATAATAATAATAATAATAATAATAATAATAATAATAATAATAATAATAATAATAAAAAAAAACTAATAATTTACAGATGTTGGTAAGTTCAAACACCAAAAATGTCAGAGTAAATTGAGTTCCATGAAACATGAGCTTTAAAATTTGCTGTTCTACTACTACTGCAGAAAACAATGCAGGTCAAAGCTGAACCGGTCTAAAAACATAAAACGATTAATTTATATTTTAGTTTGGAGCTTAAAAATTACAATTAAACTAGCTGGTTTGAGATTGTAAGGTTAACATTAGATGAATGACAGAAGTAACAAACAAATATCAGAAAAAAAGTGTACTGGTGTTTTAAGCCTTAAAAGAAATTCAGAATTCTGCCAATAAAAGAAGTCTAACTATTCTTAAGCTAATTTCTCATGCATATAAATCAAAATAAAAGCAGAAGTTAGTAATACAATAAGATTTTATTTTGGAAAAAGGCATCTCTTATTGTTGAAGTCTCCAACTTCTTTTTAAACTATACGGTCAATATATTTTTTGCCATGTATAGATGAAAGCAATAGAAGCTTTTATTTCAGTAGAAGAGTGAATAAATTAGCTAGATGTAATATGCAGATGATTTTATTTTAGTAGTTGAAAATAAAAAAGATTTTTAAAAACTCAAATACAATTTTTCTACTTTTCTCTTTCAAATATTTCCATAAGAACCCCACCCCCCACTAATAAAATAAAATAAACAAGGATTATTTCCACCCGAAATATAATATGATTTAAAGCAAATAATAAAGAGATAAAGAATTGATTAATGACTTTGTCTTACTATGATTTAACATATTCAGAAAGAATGGAAGATGTTTCAAAACATTTCAGTAGTGAATTGTAATGAAAAAGGCTGTTATCTATCACATTATAAAAGTAGTTTTCCAGTGCTAAATATATGCTTGTAAAACTTGGACTTTACACACAGGAAAAAAATTAGTGCATTTGGACTACAATCCAGGATAAAATTACTTCAAAGTATCTGGATCACGAAAATAGCAAATTAGTCATAAAAAAAAATTAACCTAAAATTTATTGAAAGCCTGAATACTATGACCAAAATTGTTTTATATTCAATAGGAAAAAATTTAATTCATAATTTGAAAAAAAATAAATTAGAATGCTTATGTATTATAGATGATTAGAATAGCAAGAGTAACAGAGATGTACCATCAAGGACTTAGCTATGTCATAAAGAAGACCAAGAAATTAAAAACCTTTGTATAAGAATTACCAGAAATTATTCTCATCTTGATTAAATTTAATAATAATAATAATTTTCTATGCAAAATCGGGAACTTTTCAGTTAACTAGCAATTAACAAATTGGTCATAGTTTGTCACTTGAGTAAATCATAAGAGAAAAAAAGTTATTAATATATGTTGCAAAAATTTTATAACTGTGAGGGGGGATTATGCATCTAAACATGCATACACACAGATACATATATTAATTATACTATAACTTCTAGTCTCAAAAGTATACTTAAGACATTGCACATGAAAAAAAAAGAGAAATGTAATGAGATTAAGTATTTTATGTGGTTATATTTAATAATAATTTAAATATTAATTTTTATAATTAAAATTTAAAACAAATGTCTGGACTAAAAATGATATGATAATTTCTAGCCTAATAAATGATTAGTAATAAGCATTAAAGTTTTATCTAAAAATGTTGTTCTCAGCATAAACATTGATAATCATCATTTTTGACTGGATTTAAAGGAGAAAAATAAAAAATATTAGGCCAATTATCATCAAACCAATATCAATAATGAGATATAATATTATAAAAGAGCAATCATTGATAATTCTGTTGCTTGCATTACATAAATACTAAAATGACTATAAACTAAGATATATCAAAAAGTCTGGGATTATTATTTTGGTTCCCATCAACAAACTAGTAATCATGATCATGAAATATGTAAATAAAGTATGTAAATTTTAAAGATAATCATTAGCATTATTTAAATATTTTTAAAGAGAATTACAGAGATGTTCACACACAAACTTAAAATTCTATTATGTGTGAACTAACTTCCTGAATCATATAAAATTCTACACTTACATGATCAATAATAAAGACACACAGAATATTTTATTTAGTGTTTAAAATAATAGTTAATAAATTTAACAATGAATTAATAATAAAAAAATAAAATTAAAGGTGTAATACTTTCCAATAACACAAATTATATTTGATTTTAGCATAGTTATTAATTATTATACTATATTGAAAATAAACCAATGCATATGACACTTTATGTGTACATTTATATACAAATCTGGCAAAACAAATTTTCCAGTTATTAATTATTAGTTTTATTAAATTTACAAGCCAATATTATTCTGTTTTAACAATATACAAATAGTAATTGGATTATGCATAAATGAGCACACACAAATTTGTCAATTATTAATAACTAATTTATTTAAAATTTTGTAAAGTTGCATTATTCTGATATGAATATTCATATAAAAATATCAATTTCAATTTTTAATATTAACTGCTTTTAAAACTATTTTTAATATCTTATAAACATGTTGTCTCGATTTAAAATCTGAATTTAACATATTAAAAATAACTTTGACAAACTTTATTACATTTTCTAACTTTTTAAACCAACAAGCCAATTTTTTTTTGAAAAATTCAAACAAAATTTATGATTCCTTATCTAATAATGTTTCTTTGGTAAGATTTTAAAAGTATTATTAATTTATCTCTGGTGAAATTTAAATACTTTTCAACTAAATTATTTACCTTTATTCTTTAGCACTAGAATTTATATGACTACTACATATATATATATATATATTTGTTTTAGTGTTTTTTTATCATCAACATTATATTTTTTTTAGCAATAGGTTTCCTATATCTATTTAAGCAACAAAAGTTTCTATGAAGTATATACTTCTGTACACACAAACAATTCATTAATATATATATATATATATTGGAATATCTCATGATTAGATCTTCTTTGTCTATTCATATATTCAAGTCAATTTCACATATAGATTGTCAGCATGATATGTTCTGATTAACAGACAGACAAGATAAATGCTGAAAATCTTCAATTTAGATTCAGTTTTTATAACTTCTGAACTTTAGGTATAGCAAATGGTATCTTATACATATATATATTGAGCTTTTAGATATCATAAAGTATTTCTGAGAAAATTCACACTCAACAGGCATTAAAAAATGATCTTCTTGAAGTTGTACTTTTCTTCAATTAAACTCACTCCAGCATTCATATTAATGCTAGAGAATATACAAAAATATATAAGCAAAACATTAAAATAAGTATTTTTTCACCTTAATTAATAAAAATAAGGTTATAACTATATTGTGAATGCTTGTTTGGCTTGTTTTTTTATCTTATATATAAAAACTACATAGATTCAAAAATAGCTTCTTAATTAAAAAAAACTTTTTAATCCTTTAAGAAAAACATATTGAAATTAATTTTAAAATTTTATATATATGAACATTAAAGAAAATGCCTTTTTTATGCAAAAATAATTTTCTCTCTTTGCTAGATTAAAAATTTACATTTTAGTCAAAATCAAAAATAAATCAAATAAAACATTTGTATAAATTAGAGACCTTTTTATATTATATTTTAAATAGTTTATAATGTTTTACAATATCAAGAAATATTTTTACTTAAATAATTAATTTTTAAATTATTCTAAACTTTATTTAAATATTTATATAAATAACTTTATTTATGTTCATTTTTTTCCTATCAGTTTTAAATATACATGTACACACATAATATTAAGATTACATATTTAGTGAAATATATGACATAAGACATTGTATATATTAATATATATATAAGTTATATTCCAATAACTAGATTCAATGTTATGTAAATCAATAGTATCTAACTTTATTATATATATATATTACTACAATTTGATTTAAAACAGCTAAACTTCCTGCACTTACATCTTTAACACTATCCATTATAGACAAATATATTAATGATTATTATTAATCATTAATTTAGTTAGAGATTATCATATTATTTCTAGCCCAGATATAAACTTTAAACTTAGCTAAATATTAATATATCTTTATTATTACTATCCATAATCATATGGTTTTATCAATTTTTTCATATACTTATGTGAAAGTTAGATACCAGTGATAGAGTCATGACATGGATCTAATACAGAGATAGCAAGACCACCTTAATTTTATATTCTACTAATGATAGGCAATAATTGATTGTATATCACTCTATTCTTTAATCATTTTATTAAGCTTGTATAATCAATAGTTACTATGTGATAATATGAAATATTTCTTTATAATATCTCATAGCTATTAAGCTTCCTAAGAGAACTGCTTTTGCTTTATTTCTCAGTTTTACTACTAATATTTAATTTTCTTAAAACAATTTTATATAGACAACAAAAACAAGTTTGTCATAAACTATATCTCTCATGACTTTGATTATAATGGTTACTGAGATCTCACTTCATCAAGATATAATCAATCATAATTTTCAAAAGATTGAATATACATATGATTTATAATCTATAAACAATTACATCTGCGCTTCTTATATGGGAAAAAATATCAAAAACAATAAATATAACTTTAATGCAATTTTGGGGACAAGAAATCTTGTCAAAGACAAATATCATATTCAAAAATAAAAGAAATAATAGAAATTGATACATTTTATTGCATATGTTTCACAATGCATTCAACTGAGCACTATTAGATTTACTATACATTACTGAGTTTATGTTATTAATGAACCATGCTTCTTTTATTTTTTGTTTCTTGTCATTATATTTATTGAAAAAAATTATGAAAATGTATAAAAATAATATACAACTATATATGGAGTTGTTGAGAGTTAAGACGTTTTTGTGCAAAATGATTAATTTACTTAGAGTTTTAAAGTAACATTTCCAGTCCTTATTTCTATAATATTTGGTTGGTTTATAACAATTCAGTTTTAAATACATCTGATGAATGATATTTCTTTAATATGATGATAATAATTCTATTACATAATATAATCAATATACATTTTAATATATAATATTATCCAAATTTAGTCAATTCATGCCTCATGGTATTATTGTTCAACAATGAAAAGAAAAAAGAAATACCCCCTTTTTCTGTTCCTTGTTGAATAATGATACAAGCTGGCATGAAGTAATAGGATTTGAGAAATGTTATGTGTATTATAATTATTCTGTATAGTTTTCAAGTTAGCAAGAATGTGGAAATTTTCTATATATATGTAAAAAAACACACTTTGTTTGGCATATGCAGAGGTACTCCTTTCTTCAAAAAAGTCAGAGCAGTTTCAGGATGCCCACATTGTGCAGCAATATGCATTAAAGTACTTCCATCCTATAAAATAATATAATTCAATAATGAGCATAGATAATATTAGGCCAGAAATAAAAATTCTTTAAAATAAAAATACTTAAAATAATTAAATAAATTACATAAAATTGAATTATAGCTAGTTACATAAAATATTGAAATATACAAACATAAATTCCAATATTATAAATAACTTATTAAATGATAATTCAATTTGATTTACTTACATAAGTTATATATAATATTAAAATTTTTATACATATAATTATTATATTAAAAGTCTAAAGCTAAATTAGTCAATAAAATAATCAAAATTACCAACAAATTCACAACTCAACAAGACTAGCCAAAAAAAAAACAACAACTCTAAAATACAACCAATGATTTTATTATTACAAGCAGACTTCTCAAGAATATAAACAATTACAAAATGACAACATATTTAAACTAAACATTACTCATAATTCCACTTACATTCTATACATCCTTAAGATTAAAAGAACTTTTAAATAAGTTAATTGCTTCAGATTCATAAATTTTTAATAATAAAGATTCTTTGATTCTTTTTTTATTTCATTTTTCTATTAATTTTGATGATGCTAAGGTTGTCTTCTTTGAGAAAAATGAAATAAAAAGAGGAATTAAAGAATCTTTATTATTAAAAATTTATGATTCTGAAACAATTAACTTATTTAAAGTTCTTTTAATATTAAGTATGTATGAAATGTAAGTGAAATTGTGGGTAATATTAGTTTAAATATATTGTTGTTATTTTTTAGTTCTTTATACTTGAGAAACCTGCTTGTAGAAGTGAAATTATTGATTAATGTTTTAGAGTATTTTTGTGTGGATAATCTGGTTGAGTTGTGAATTTGGGATAATTTTGATTATATAATTATTAATAAACTACACATTAAAAATTGACAATAAAGTTATTAGGTCTGAATTAAGAAGTTTAGAGTAAATTAAATTAAGCATATACATAAATTTTTATATTAAATAATGAATCCCTTGACATTTGATTAATACATCTACCTTTTTGACCATGACCCTGAAATTTGAATCTAGACCAGATAAACCATTGACATTTTTCAGGTATTAACTATTAAAATATTGGTTGGTAAATAGATATCTAACTATTCTTAAATAAATGATAAAGTTCTAAGTTAATCTATTTTGATCAGATGGGTATTGATGTGCTAAATGTAAAAACATTACATATAATTATAATATTTTACTATTTTATCACTAGTTTCATGTCCATCATGCTCCTATAGGCAATAAATATGTAGCTTGTTTTATCGTTATCTTTAATAATAATAAAAATATTATATTGAAATACAGATGCAGTGTATATACTTAACCTAGATGTATCAACTCTATCCCCTTTAATTAAAATATTATATCAAATTATATCTTTTTGTTTGTTAAACATTACATACATAAACAGATTTAATTTTTAAAATACCAAGAAAAAAACCTAATTTGAACTATAGCAATATTCACAAATTTTCTTTAAGAGTTTTAACTAATCATTAGATTTAATATCAATTGTCAATTCTTTAGCTTACACAATATATGTTAAAACTGTAGTAGCTCTCTACTTTGCTGCATCTACAACAAACTTAAATAATAATAATTACCCAATTATAGTATATTTAAATTCCCCGTATTCAAACTGTTGTTTGGCTTTTGGCAAACACTTCTAACTTTATCTTAGTATTTGAGTTAAAATTTAAATATACTACCATCTGGTAATCAGTGATTATTCAATTCTAGAAAAGATGACACTAGAGAGCTGTTCCTCTTTTATCAAACATGGGATAAGTTAAATAATAGATCTATTATTATTAATATTTATATCCAAGATAAAAATATGCCAACATTTAAAAAGAACTAAGGGTAATAAAACGTATAGTTACTGACCTGGATTCAGATTTATATACCTATCAAGCACATTGGCTTGTTTTCAAAACCTTAGATGTTTTGAATCTTTTAGCTTAAATATTAAAATAGAATTAATGGTATATTTTCTAAATGCATATTTGCATTATTTCCAGTTTTGAATCCCAAGTCTCATTGATAAAGACAAAATCTAAAAACTAGCATGGGCATGGTTTTTAAATCCACTGCCATCTATTGATTACTAATTACTCAAGCTTATTAGAAGTAACACTGGAGTAGATAATTTCTCTTGTTATAATAATTACTAGAAATTAAGAAAATGAAATGACTTTTTGATGCATGAAAATTTAAACTCTTACAATTAAAATAGAGATTCATTATGTTGCTCTAAATTTATATATTCCAAGAATCTATGGAATACATTTTCTAAATTATAGAAACAAATCAGATATTTAAATCCTTAAAAAATTAATATTATTATTATCACAGCTTATTATTGATGTGAAACAATAAAATGTATAAAATTAATAGAAATTAATGAGCTTAGTATAAGCACTAAGAACATAGATGCATTCATATATTATCTTTTACAGCTCTCAGATATGTATTTGCACTAGGAAGCAATTATGTTATTTACAAAATGTGACGATAAAATTCAAAAAGTTTTCAGCCAGATGACAAACAGCAACATTAGCTGCACTGAATTTTATATTCCCAAATTTTTTACATAATCGTTGAAAATGTAAAAATAAAAATGAAAATCATCATTATTATTACATGCTGAAAGAAATTAAATTTTCTAAATATTAACTGAAATATTTTGATTCTTTCCTAACTATAAAATACCAATATGGAAGTTTTGGTAATTATTTGTAGGATTAATAGCTATTGAATTTAATAAAACTTTTGATTAGAGTAAGAAAAACATGTAAAACATATTTATAAGATATGAGTTTATTTTCAAAAATTTCAAATTTGAAATTGTAACTACTTTAAATTAAGTAACTATTCTTATAATTCTTAAAAATGATTTATATAATAAAAATTGTATTCAGATAATAATTTATTTACATTATCTGCATGGATAAATAAATAAATGCAGTTTCATTCTTTTTGTATTGCTTATATTATATAAATCTCCAAAGTAGTCATTTTTTCATTACTCTTTTTATAATACTTTTTAATTCAATTATCTGACAATTTCAATTGTCTCTCAGTTTTCAGAGCTGTAAAATACTACAGTATAATATTATTTCTTGTTTATTTAAATAAGACATACAATAAAATTATTTTGATATTTTTATATATAATAACACATTTTGTTTTTATATAAATTTTTATTTTAAATACGTATGTATATTATTTTTGAATTTGTTTAATATATATACATATATATTGCTATATTATATTTATACATAGTAAATCAACTCATTTTTTATTTCTTTTGTACAATGTTCAAAAAATATTGAATACTATGAGACATTATCAGAAAGAAAGGCACTATTTAAATGATCTAGATATACTATATATAATATTATAATAACTCTATTCATTAATTTGTAATGCAAACTTATAATTTGTTTAATATCATAGCATGTAAGTATTTTATATATATATATAAACATATAAGGGATTTGAACACAAACTTTCAAATTCCCTTTAGCTATCCACTTTGTCTCTGATACACATTACTACATACATGTGAAAAAGATAAATAATCTCCAATAGACATGTTTTGTGCTGAACCAACTCTCATCAGTTGATCCAAATCATCATCTGAAGATATTTTCTATCTTAATATAAACTGATCATAAACCATATATGTATGGTTTATGTGTATCAGGTTGTATGAGATAGATTGAATAGCTAAAAGAAGCTTGAAAGTTTCTATTCAAATCTTCTATAATTACATCTAAACTCCAAGTATATAAATTATATGTTTATTCAAATATTATATAAATAAATTTATAATAGTAAGAAAATCAAGTCATACATCATGTGACTTAACTTATTAAGCTTGTACTATAAATGTAATATAATGAGCATGCTAATTATAAATTTTGCATTACAAATCAATGAATAAAATTAATATTAAAATTAAAATAAACAGTGTATATAAATATATACATATTAAACAATTTAAAAAGTAATATACATAATATGCATTAAAATAACAAAATGTTATATAAATAATAAAAAATGTGTATGAATACATCTGTGTATGTATAAAAAAAAATAAAAATTTATTTTATGTTTGTTCAAATAAACAAGAAATAATGTAATACAAATATAGATCATAACTCTGAAGAAGAATACTAAACAGTTAACACTATCCGATAACAGAATAAAAACCATTGTCAAAAATGCAAAGAAGAGTAAATTTTTTTAGAGATTTATGAAAACAATTGTTATTAAAGAACACTGGGATTAACAGTAATTACATGGAAAATTTAAAATATACATACAGTTATTAATTTTGTCTTGGGTTCAAAATATATAAATTAATTATAAACAATATATATTGATCTAATGAGAAAACCAAGAACTATTTCCTGTAATTAACAATCCTTCACTAAGGAGAACTGTATCAGCCAAGACATATACCAATGTTGTCATAATTATTACAAGAAATATTAAAATTTCCCTCTCATATAAGCAGTTATTTAAAAATTCTCCAATAATTATTGGCTTATCAATTTTTCTTAATAAGTCTTTTACTTGGCAATTGCATTTCACAATTTTTTTCCCTTTGTATTTTTCATTTTATCATAAAATTTCTAACCATTTTATATATTTTTCTCAAAATCTATTTTTAAGGAAATGGTATAATAAAATATAAAATCACATCATTATTAAACTCATTCAATTATCATTTATTTTATTTTACTACACAGACAAAAATCACTAACTCAGTTAATCACTGAATATTCAAATTTATAATAAATGGAACTAAAATAGAGAGTTGTTTTTGTTTTATGTTAATTTGTATGCTGAAGAATTAAGTGATTGTTGCTATTAATCTGCCTATGGTTAATAAGAACTTGAGAAAACTAAAATATATACATACTGAACTGGAATCAGATTTATATAACTGTTCAAATAAATTGATTTGGATTCAAAATCTTAAACTGATTTGAATTTTAGTTATTATCTTGAAGGATAGTATGGAATTAAGGATAATTTTTAAATACATTACTGCATTCCTTGCTTTGATTTCTAAGCCTCATTGATAAAGGCAAAAGCTAAAACCAGTTTGAGGATGAGGAGTTAAAATATAAGCAATTACTGATTTTTCAAGTTTACAGTTGTTGGCACAAGAGTAAATAGGTGTTCTTGTTTTATCATATAATGTATGAGCCGAGGTATTAGGTTATCTGTTGTTATTGTTAATTTAATTATTAAAGATATACTGACATATTGCTCTCCATGGTGCATAATAATAAGCCTTACAATTAATGAGATAAATAAAACCATATTAGCAGGCACACTGATTTCCTGAGAAAAGACTTTCAATTTAATATAAAAATACAGGATTTTTCAACTCAACTAATAATACTTTTATTTATTATTATTAAAAAAGGAATGTTATACTAATATCACTGATTCACAATTAAAACTTAGACTGAAATACAGTATTAAAATAATCAGTTAATCTCTCAAAGAATCATAACATAAAAGCAGTATTTTTCTTTTGTGATTTATCTTAATAACTAAATATCAGATTCTCTGCTAAGCTAAGCACATGCCTAACTTGTCAAATTTCTATATGCAATCAAGGAGTGTGTGTAATAAATAATTTAGATATGCACTCAAAACTATTAAAGATAAATTATATACCCTCAAATACTATTGATTTTATAGAAACTCCTTTCATTATATATACATTAATTAAACATTAGACAGATAATAAATTTCTTTCTGGCGAAACCACTATGTCCAAGTATAATATTAATCTAAAAAAATTAAAGTTTTTTTCTACTAGTTAAACTAATTACTACTGTTCTAATAGAAGTATATAAAAGCTTTAAATTTCTATGAAATTTTACTTTGAATTAGTCAAAATATTTAAACTAATTTAATATAAATTTAATTATTATAAATTTTTCTTATTTCTTTATAAATTCTTAATATAAGCCAATTTTGTAAATATGGAATAATCATATTTAATAAGACTGTTAATACACAAATGATTAGAGCTGACATCTCTTCGAGATTTATTAATAACTTTACTCATGTTTTTCAGTATAAATGGAAGTACAGATAGTGTAAAAAGTTTTTGACTCACTAAAATATATATAACTTTTTTTTATTTTTTAATATATTTTTTTTGTTACCTTAAATACAAGAATGTAAACAATAAGTTATTTAAACAGAATGACTCAACCATCCATGTAGCTAAGTGTCTAATGATTACTTTGAGACAGCACTTTATTGAATGTCACATTAGTTTGTTTTTTTATTAAGTGTGAAAAACAATATTCTTTTAATTGTGCCAAAAATTTTAAATATCCAAAAGCATTCATTTTTATTTTGTTTTTTTATGATGATATAAGAGACAGTTAAAATATAAAAGAGGCACTAATAAAACCACATGATGTTTAATGCATTTGGTTATCTATATTAATCTGAATTTATATGTACAATTTTATTAAATAAATTCCATCTAAATAATTTATGATGAAAAATACCAATGCCAAAATGTGTAGTCATAATGAAATAAGCTAATCCAAGAAATAACCATATAAAAATGGGTTTCACCCACTTTTGAGTAAACTTACACAAAGATGGCTAATAAAACTTAAAGAATCAGGTCATTATCAAAGCAAAATATAATTGCAGTTCCATATAAGTATATTAATACTATGTCCAAGCAGTCACATTACTTTATAAAATAATTATTTGCTTTATGTTAGCTGTGAATAATATTTAATGATATTTATCAAAAATAAAAGATTAGCCAATATAATTACATGCCACTGGCCACATATGGAATGCATCTAAAAATAAAAGTCACTTTCTTTAATAGTTAGAAAGATTTGTCAATCATTTATAAATAATCGAACAACAAATATCATATGATAGTAAAAAAAAACAAAAGATGATTGTTGGTTGAAAAGTACATTAGACGAAGAAGTTTTAAGATTTATTAATACCATGTTTCTTATCTAAATGCCATAAGTCATAAATTAATTTAACAACTTGAAGAAAATAGCACTTGATGTGGATATAATAGTATTACTATATAGTATCTATTGATTGTTAAAGTTTATAATAAATGACTTTGGAGTAGAGTGAAAAATTATAATATTACATATCAAATATTTTTAACACACACAAGACTAATATATACATTCCTAAATTTAAACACGAGATTGTATGTGTTAATAAGATGACAGATAATGGCAAATTTGAATACATAGTGAGAAAATCTAACATTATTAAAAAGCTTGTCTTTGAAAAAAAATGGATGGACACTATTCACATGGTCATTTTCTAATGTGATGAATAGATGAGATTAAGCAAGTCACTGGCTAATATTGCCATAAAATGTTACATAATTAGTTTAGTGAGATTTTACATACAGCTTGAAATTATGAAGTATAGAGGAAGGCAATAAAGTTCTTCACTGATTCAACTACACCCTTTTGAGAATTACATGGAAGAGATGAGCATGACATTTGGAAGCAAGTAAATTCACATAAATCAAGTTGGATCTTTTTCTTTTTAATTCTTAAAAATTGGTATAAGATGAAATAACATTTTTAACACTAAATTTTATTTTTTAAGTTATTTTATTTTATGCAAAAAACAAAAAAACAAAAACAATAAATCCTACAAGTAATTTCGTTAAAGCAAATTTGAGATTTGCAAAACATTTTTCTCATTGAAAAAAGATTGTGGAACAAAAAAGGCTGAAAACTTCTGATTGACAAAAAATATTTTTAAATAGGACATTTAAGCTACAATTTGTTCTGCATGAAAACTATTATTCTGTGAAAGATCAATTCTGTAATTAAATGCTACACAAGTATCAAAGTAAAGAGTGATAAGATTTAAATTGTTAAATTGAGTTTTTTTTCCCTTTTTTCTTAACAAATGTTTCAACAAGCTTTATCTCATTTCCCATTTCTGAATAAAAAACTAAAAAGCAAGTCCTACATATCAACTTAAAACTTTCTTTAACATCTTCAGACCCAAAGCCATGGATGCATTTATAACAGAACAATAATTAAACTCTAATTAAATTAGTGGCAGGAGATACCATCATATTCTGTGAAATAATAAATCAAAAACAGTTCACCAGAATAATCAATGGTATAAAATCCTTATATTTAGTATTTGAATCCTATCCTTAGACTAATTTCTTTCTTTGCTAGACATAAAATTCAAAGTTGGAAGATATTCACATGAACATTCAATAACCATACTTTACCTATCAAACTTAAAACCTGAAATTCAAATCAGTCTAAGATTTTAAACCCAACTTTTTGACTAATTCATATAGATCTAAAATCAATTCAGCTTTTCAAAATTTTTTAAATTTTGAATTTCAGGCCTCACTAATGAAGGCAAAATTCATATATCAGAAAATGAGGTTCAAATATTTAAAATAGAAATTTTTTTGTATCTGTAATTATTAATAACTCTATCTTATTCTAGTTAATAATGAAGTGAAGTGCTTTTGTCTTATTAGTTAAACTGGTAAAATGGTGGGTTTTTTTTAAATAATGAATGTAATATTAAGAAGAAATATTTTCTTTTTTCCAAGTCTTATCATTGCTCTTTTAAAAAATATACCAATCATTTTCTATGAAAAATAGATAAAAATAGAAATTATGCTTTGTACATGGCAGAGTTGAATAGAAATAAATAGTTAGCCCTTGATACCCTATAGACGATTTTTCTAAAGAAACATTTCCCCCACAATTTAATATAAATCAAAATTCTCTTATGTGAAAAAAATCTCTGATTTGGCATATATTGGCTTTCCCAAGCAATTTAAAATAGTTGAATTATGATGGTTGTAATAACAGCACTTTCTAAAACAATGGCAAAGAAAAAGAAAACATTTGGAAAAAAAATCCATAGTCAATTTTCTTAAACAATTATGTATATAAAAATAATAGTTAAGAATACAAACATTTCACTTATAATTCAAGTTGTTCAATTTAATTTATGGACTTCATCTTCACATCCATTATCTTTTTTGCTATATTTACTTACACTGCTAACTTTTTTAATCACTTTCTTTAATTTTTATATAAAATTTTAAGCATAAAATATTTTTAGAATTATAAACTGCATTCAAAATATCATAGGCAGACGAAATTTTCAATTTATTTCTTTTTTGGTTCACTGTCTGTTGATCATGGAAAATATTTTCTACATTAGCATTTTGATCAGGTAGTATTATAACAAAAAAGAATGACAAAAGTTTAATAATTTACTACAAAACTTAATAATATTTGTTTTAAAATATTCTGTTCATTTGAGGCAGGAAATGAAAAATTTAAAATTTTCTAAATTGAGATTTTTTTTTTTTACAAATATTTTTAAAATGTGAACTTGGTTGAAACATTCTACATTATCTACATAATGTTTTTAAGTCAAAAAATATCAAATTTCCAACTTCTTCCCATGATGGAATCCTACATAATTTCATCCAAGTAAAACTTAAAATTTGATAGTGATTATAATATATGTAACTTCAAATATTCATATGATTATTTTATAACAATTAATGTATTTTAAATTGAATTTATATATTTTTACATTACAATTTTTTTTTTTTTTACTTTCATACAAAACTGATTTAACTTTGGTTGGAAAAATGATTCTTCATATCTATGATTCAATCCACTTGCAAATGAATTCGTTACAGCTATTATTTCTAATAAAAAATTCTGCTTGATTTTTATTTGTAATATTTTCTAAATAAAAAATATGCATTAAGAAATCCATAATAGCTAAATAAACTTTACTAAAATCTTCTTCAACAAATAATTTTAATAGAAGGAAAGAGTTGTCAAATGAAAAAAAATGCTTTTAAAGTTAAAATAAATTTTCAAAATTTTTTTGCAGCAGAATGAAATGATAACCAGCACATTTGGAATGTTTAAATAAAACTACAAATGAAATATTCACTTTTTTTTTTTTGCAAAGATTCTGCCCTGATGATATAAATAGAAAAAAAATATATTAAGTTTTAAAATATCCATGCTGGAATTGTAAAGAATATTAACAGAACAATTAATTTCTATTAATTTTTTTTTCAAATTTCATTTTAAAATGTTTGTAGTCATTGTTTTTCTCAGATTTATTTAATCCTTCAAAATGAGTATTACAGTTGTCTGCAGAAAATGCAAATATTTTTCTATAATACTGTATTTTTTAAAAAAACATGATTTCAATTGTTTATTTATTGTCACTGTGTTTCATTTAACAAAAACATTAAATCAATCATTTTTGTTATTATGCCATTATTTTTGTCAAAAAACTGAATGAAGACTGGAAACATTTATGTGTTGCCCCATGATTATTTCCATCAATTGTAACTGTTAAAATAATATTTGGGGATAATAATTGCATTATATTTTCAGTACAATAAAAAGCATGGCATTATTTATGATTCAATTTATGTTTATTTTTACAGATAAAATCCATTTAGTTATCTCTGAATCAGCAAAAAATGTTATCCAGCAGATTATTTATACAAGTGATAGAGTATCAGGGATGAAAACTTCTCTATAAAAATCACATATAAATTTATAAGTAATACCTACATAAAGTGTTCTTTGCATTTTTAATAAAAATGTTGTTCTAAATTGTCATTGTCTTTGTGTGCAACTGAAATGATTAGATTACAAAATGTACATATTACTTCGTTTTGCTTAGTCATTTTGGGAACTATATATTTTTTTTAAAAAGCACCTAATAAATTAGATTCTGTGTCTGTTTATGTACCATTTGTGATGTCAACTTTCATAAAGTGATACATATTCAACAAATAAAAATCTGGCTGATTTATAAAACATGATCTGTAAACATGAGTAACAATCACAATGTATGAATGTCACTTCACCTACTTAAAATACAGATATATTTATTTACATTTCCAATTGCAGTTTTATGATTAAACTGCAATAAAATGTAAAAACTTTTATATGTTCACCAAATTTTGTTTAAAACTTAAAATTAAAATAATTAAAAGTTAACTGAATGGAAAAAGAGATCAACCTATATATATATCAAAAATAGAAAATAAAAAAATATGTTCAAAAGAAGACATAATTCTCTTCAAAGAGATTTGTTGACAACCCTAGCTTCAAGTACAGTGATGTAGCTAGAATTTTGGGTCCCTATACAAAATTTAATTTTTAAAAAAAGTTTTTTAATATTTATAATATATACATTAATATTTTTTGTATATAAAAAAAATAAAATCAAGTAACTTGAAATGTTAATTGTTATATACACACAAAAGAAATGGAGAAAACAAATTAAACAATTTTTGACACTTTACTAAAAGAGGAGCTTGGAACTCTACCTACTTAAATAAAAAAAATTATTTTAGTTTCATGCAAGCTACATTAAAGACCAACATTTTAATGATTAACAGTTGATTGCTTATTAGTTTACAACCTGCATGATTCGATGCAATAATAAAGTGACAAATTCTAGAATTCAATATTCAGGGATTGTGATCCAACCCCGCAATAAACTTCCAAGAAATAACCCACTTGATTGTTTTGATTATTATTTCTATTTAGTGATAAGTGAGAGTTTTTCTGAATTATATTTCGGCTAGAATTTATATAAGCAATATTTTCTTAATATCTGTTTTTTTATCATTTACTTATGCAAATCATTATGAATAGCTTTAGTAATATCACTTCTATTTCCCCAAATTAATTCCATTATATTTCCCCTTCTCCTGGGAATATGTTATTATTTTGAGACTACATTTAATAATAATTCCTGATTCAAAATAGCTATTGTGTCTTGCATTGGTGGGCGAGAGATCAGCGTGACTGCCTTGCACTTGCAGGCAGTTGCCCGGGTTGCGGGTTCGCGTCCCGGCCGATGCTATGACACTTAAAAAAAAAAATAGCTATTGTGATCAGGTTTACTTTTTTTGGAAGATAAAAAAATTTCCATTAAATAATTTAATTGTATTTTAAAATATTTCCATTAAATTTGTCTTTCCATTGAAAGATTTAATTTAAAAATTAACTGTAGAAAACATTTGCAATAAACAAAAAATATTTGAAAAGGGGGAAATGTGAACTGAAACAGTTTTATCAGTGATACTATTTACAAAAGAACATTTTGACTTTTTAAGACAAATGTAAAATATTACTAAGTTTTCAAATATTTTTATATTTGATATACTTTTTTGTGTAAAAACAATATTATTCATCATTTTAAAATAATGACAGCTCTTATATAATGAATAATAAAATATGTGAATCAATTAAAATTATACAAACAACAGAATGCATTGAGAGTAATTAAATATTATTTTATACTGTTAACATAATGAAGCATTTAAATTAGTAGCTACTGAACTTTACCTTTGTTCTTGAATTGACCAAAGACTTAAATTTTTCTGTTAGAATTTCAACAACATTGGTTAAACCCTTTTCAGCAGCAATATGTAAAGGTGTACGGTCAAGCTTTAGTAAAAAATATATATAAACACATAAAAATAATATTCATAAATACATATGTTGAATACACCATATTATTAATATTTACTTATAAATGAGGACAGTTATTCTAACTTCAGAAAAAAAAGAAGTTATTTTTATAACTATATAATCCAATCTGTGAATTATAAAAATGAACATAAATACAATATTTTAAATAACAGAATAGGAAAAAATATTAATAAACAATTCATAATAAAAGTCCCTAGATAATCTATTCGTTCTAAGATTAATATAAAAAATATTTTTTTTCATAGTATCCATATTATGTAGAAAAATTATCAGGATATTTCATTCTGGATTATTCTTTCAGAAATTTTCTCATTGATATTAAATAATTATATTTACTTGAATGAAATAAATAATATTAAACTAATGTTAATAATTTTATTTTTATAAATTGCCAATTTGATATTTCATACATTTTTTTAAAATTTAAAATAAAAACTTTCATATTAATAATAAACACATATATGTATAAAAACTCAACAAAAGCAATACTACAAACTAACAGTAAAATTGTCTATCTACAAATAAATACAAATCGACATATTATCATTCATAAACTATTTGTAAATAAATCTGGCCATTCTAACATCATTAAAAAAGATTAGAGAATAACCCATAATTTTGGGTTGTCTATATAAACAAATTTATAAAACATAAATATGTCTCTATACATCATAGACTTATTCTTTAGTATATTTTTATATTGGATTATTTCCATCAGTTAATATTAAGTATTGAATGTCTTTAGAAAAATTTAACTTTATTTAAATTTTCCAATTTCATTCAACTGTTAGTAATAGCACATATGTTTTGAGAGGTATCATTTTCCTCTCTTCTTCAGATGTTGCTGGACTGACCAGTAACAGTACTAGCATGGAAATCACACATTGCTCTTTAGTATGTTTACATGTCATATTGAAATATTGTTTTTTAACCCTTTCTGCAGCAAAATTTTTTCTCAAAGATTTCAACACATTTCTAATTATAACCTTCCATTAACAGAATCTGAAAACATATTTTCCCAATAAAAGCATTCATTACTAAACTTTTTAAAGATGTTTATAATAGAAAAGAGTTATGCCTTTTCCATAACAATCATGTTTAATTTCAGCACAAATTATTTTTAGGGAATCTGTTTTGTTTTATTCACACTACATAAGTATTTAATTGTTATTCAAATATGTTTGTTACTTGACCATATTTCTAATTCATGAATTGGTTTATTTATTAAGTGCAGAAAACTGAATAACATACTAATTATCAAATATTTAGATTATTATAGTACATTCTTAAATATTTTTTCAGTTTCTTTATGTGATATCAATATAGAGACTATGTCTCCCTTATAATAACTATTAAGAGAATATCAGTTCTATATATCAGTACTTCTCAAACTTATTGATATAATGGTTTTTTTGGAAAATCTAGAAATATTTGTGGTCCCAAAAGAAAAAATCTTAATATAAGCATAGTTTGTTATTATACACTTTTATTATATTTACATATAGTTTATTTAAATAGTTTTTTTATTTATATTTTGATTTTAATACAAAATATTTAAAGAATTACAAATATTACAAAGATCATAAAATATGAACCACAAAACCTATTAACAAATAATGAGAACAAAAATGAAATAATACAATATAATAACAATTTAATATGATGGATATTTTTGAATATTGCTATACAAAAAATCAATAATGAGTGAAATATTTGACATAGCGATTTTTAATTTTTTTCTAATGATTCCATTGATAAATAAGATTTATCCTTATTTTTAATTAATAATAATGATGAAAATGCTGTTTCACAAAAATATGTGGATGCAAACACAACCAGAGTATTTAAGGATGTGTTTACCAATAAAAAATATTCTTTTTTGTCACTAGATTCAAAATTCTGAAAAATCATTATTACAAAATTCCAATTCAAGGCCTGAATTTTTTTTCAAGTCAATTAGTTCTTCTTGATCTCACCAAAGAAGATTTCTAAATTGTAGGGATTGAGCAAATGGAGTTCTTATCTGGTCACATTCTTTACTTTCATTTATGTTAGGAAAATATTTTACAAAACCCAAGTTTGTGATGTGGTTAATTATTATTTTACTGTTTTCTGATTATAAAATGTTATTTTCTTAAAGAATTAACATATTAGTACTTTTTCCTTGCAGAGAAAAGATTCAATTTATTTATTTTTTCGAAAAAATTACATCAAGTTAGAAAGGGAAATATTCAATTTTGATATAAATATGAGATGCTAATATAAAATTTTTACTGAAATTTTTTTTTATAATACATCTTTTTAATATTAAAATTCATTTTAGAATTTTACTACAGAATAACCATCTTACTTCTGTGTGATATAAAAGATTTATAATTGGAGTTCATCTCTTGGAATAAAATTTCAAAAAATGTCATATTAATAGTATTATTTTTTATGTAACTAACTATTATGGACATTTATATTGGAATACTAAGTTTTTCTGTAAATAATGTAATGAACATGTCTTGCACTTGGACAAACCTTTTTTAATTGTCCTATAAATCCAAAATCCTATTAATAATGACTGTAGCTTTATTGATACATACCCTAATGCATCTTTACTATTTAAGATTATTTTCCATAAAAAAATTTGTCCATATTTTCAAATATATGTCTTCCTTAGTTGGACTAGAGAAATTTCTACAAAACAGCAAGTCTTCAAGAATTTGTGATTGTACAGTTATTTGATTTTTAAAAAAAATCTATTAAATTAGCATCATCCATATTATCAGTTTACTCATCACAATCTATTTGGAAAATATGACACTGAGCCAATATAATATCTGGTAAAATGAAAATACAGATATTAAAAGCATGCTAAGCAGTAATAAAGCTAAATATTAAAAAAACTACTTTTTCTGTATTTTCATTTTATCAGATATTGAATCTTGATAATAACATAAACATGAAATTGTTAGCAATGCTATCTATTCTTTTAATTGTGCCATTGTACACAAGAATTTTTTTTTAAAAATTTGATATTTCAGAACCATGAATAGTTTTATAAATATTTACTTCCGCTGTTAAAATGGAATTTCCACTAAATGGATGCTTTTTTTTTTCAAAAATAGTAACAAACTTTACTTATATCACTGTAATTTCTAAATATATGTACTTAGGCACTATTGTAAAAAAAAAAGCTATTAATAACTGTGTATTTACTGAATATGAAGCCATATGTAGCCTTCAAAAACACTATGCTTCAGTAAATATGCAATAATTAATAGCTTTTTTTTACAATAGTGCCTAACTGCATATATTTATAAAGTTTTATATTTTATTTTTAATAAAGTGATAAAGCAATTTCAAAAGAAGTTTTTGCTAATTTCTTATTTAATTTAGTATTTTGCTCTTAATTCACTATGACAATATCGAAATGGCAACTAAGTTTTTTTAGCTCTCATATAATCATTTGACAGCTGTTTTGGTAGACAATACACATAGACTTGTCCAGATCATTATGTGAAGATACAAATCCATATTTTAAGTAAGAAGAATCCATATTTATGATATTTTTCACATGACATTTTCTGCCTCTTGCCACCTAGTGTTGAAAACTATATGGATGATTTTGCCAGTTTTGGTAAAAAATGAGATACTCTCACTTGTGACTAAGATTCTTTGATGTCTTCATTACCTTTGACTTGCTGACTTCTACAAATACATTGTATCTTTATTAACTACTTATTTATCTCAGTAGTAAATTTTTACTGGCTAATTATCAAATTTATTAATACCAATAATATTCATTGCAAAAATGTTAACTTCTAAACTGCTTATGTAAGGGCATTTCCCAGTGTTTATAGTACTGAGGTTATGAATTGTAAAATGCAAAGTGATTATTACATTGCATTACATAGCATAATGTATACATTTCACATTAAAATGTAAAAAAATATATCTGTATATAAAAATAAATCTATTTATCTATTTCTAATTTTAAAATTTGAAATTTATTTTCACAGATTCCCTTGATAAGATCTCTGATCCTAGTTTGAGAAGTTCAATATACACAATTATTTTAAATGATATCATTTATATCATGACAACAAAATACACTATCTTTTAGACTATGAAGAACTACATTTCACATCAATATTTAAGTTTATCTTTTTGTGAAAAAGCAAAATCAGCTTCATGTTTTGGTGCTAGTTGATAAAGCAATTGAATTTTTTTGTAAAACATTAATTGTGGAAATACATTCTTTACAAATACATTAAGAATCAATATACCATAAATCTAGTGGTCAAAAAGTTTGTCTTTTTTTTTTTGCTTTTTCTTGATTCAAATTAAAAATTTAATACCAAACATCTTGATGGTTGCTTCATGAAGCTATCTGTAATCTGAAGCCAAATTGGAATTATTATACTTCCTGTTAACATTATTTTTTCATTTTACATGTCTCAGATTTTCCATATGTAGCAAATAAATAAATTTTTATAGGCAGAGCATGTCATAAATATTCTTGATTAAGTGAATTAAATGCCTTGACAGAAACCAATATATTCACTTCTTTGATCATGACATTTTTCTCATATTCATCTGGCAACAAAAACCATATGTTTGTGATTCACTAAAATTATAGCAATCTCTGATAATTACTCACATATGAAAGTAATCTATTCAATAAATTCATTGCTTGATCACTTTTGTTGTTTGAAAATCATAACTGCCTGAGTGCAAGCCATTCAATTATTTAATGGAAAATATTTTTGTTATAATAATAAGATTTCACAATGATTGTATCTATCCCCCTTGTATAATAATTTATAAAATATGTAACAGCAAGGGGTGCAACTGTTAAAAGATACATACATCTCTATAGAAATTAACTTTATTCAGCAAAGAAAAAAATTTTCAGAAATAAAAAAAAAAGATGGTTTAAATAAATTATTTATAATAAAGATGAATTTGAAGTACATTATTGAATTCTAGTATTACAAAACTAACAAATGATATCTAGATAGAAAGATTAAAGTTTTAAGAGCAATTCTTTTCATCCTATTTAAGAGCATTCATTGTAAGCTTGAGTAATCTATGGATATCAGATGATAAGCTGCTATAACATTCCCTCCTCCAAATAAGATCTTGGCTTTTGTCTTCATCATTAAGGACTAGGATTAGTTACTACCAGGTAATCTATATATTTTTAAGAGCTCAATTTTATGTCCACTGTAGGTTTCTTTTACGTTTTGACTAGAAAGGATAATGAAAAAAATGATATCATATAACTTTTTCATTTCCTTTCAGGAGCACAGGAAAAAAAAATTATAATAAGCTTCCTAAATTTATATCCAATTAAGAAAATGGTAAAAAAAAAACTTAGTTGACAAATTAAATGACATATTTGCACACTTTAATACTCAAGTCACACGATTTTTGGAAATTTTTTTATGAATAAGCAAACAAACTAATAATTAACAATGTAAACAAAAACTTATTTAATACTTGTATATTTTTAGTTAGCAAAATTTTTTATTAAACTTCAGTTCCAAATAGTTTTGAACTATAATTGTAAGTTTCATCTCTGAGATGATGATCAGAATTACTTTTTTGTTTAAAAAAAAAAAGGTTTTAAAAATAATCACTAAATTTAAGTGTTGTTTATCATAAATCTGTAATTTACTAATGATATTTGATAGATTCTTACTTGTGTGAGATTGTAATGATTCCCAAAAATAGATTAACCCCATAAAAAATAAATTTGCATTATCAGCATTAAGTTAAAGATGGAAAAAAGTGTTTTTGTTTTAAAAAATAAATAAATTAATAAAATCTTTGTTATTTTAAAAATTATCTTGTCTGTTTTAGTATATTGGTTAAGTAATAAACTGAATGAAGACTTAAAGGTTTGTGAATCAAATCTCACTTGTTGCTTTAGTAGCTTGTACATCACATGACGTTCTGAAGATTGTTATAATTTAAATGTATTTTTTTCCTGAGGCAATATGATTATATATATATATAGTTAGTAGAATTTTTTTTTCATTCAAAAAAAAATTGTATGAGTAGTTTTAAATCCAAATTACATTTTGAAATATCAAAAAATATGTCTATAGTCAACAATTCTATCCAATGGCAGATTGAATAACTAGACTAAAGAATACTATAATCAAGTAACAATATTTGATCATCATCCATGGTGATTTTCCAATACTTGCAAATCTTTTAATATAATTTCTTCTAACATCTCAATTTTAAAGCTTCATCATAATATAAATTTAAAAGAGGTATTTAGATATTCATATAAATAATCATAATTGCAATAGTATAGTTTCTATGAGTTAAATTATTCTTTATTAATGAGTTTAGTTAATATCTAGTAGATTTTTATCTCAAAGATTATTTTTGTTTTAAATTATATTAACTTACAATTAAAAGACAAGGATCACTGCACAGATAGAACATCATTCTTTAATATCACTAAATTGGAAATGTTAGGAAAATATAAAGTGATATAAATGTGAATATTGTCATCTGATTTTGATATAAATAAGAATATAAATCTCTTTTGCCAATAGCCAGGGTGGATCAAGATAATTTCACACCTTGTGTAATATTCCTTTTTGTTTTGTTTTAATGTTGAAGTATTTTCTAGTAGGAAATAAAAGTATTATTTAAAGTTATTAATATTTCATATTCAATATTTCCATTTGTCACTTTTATTTACCAGATATACTGCATAAAAAAAGGAACATATAAAAATGATTACAAATTTATAGATTCTGCAAAGTAATTTTAATTTAATCAATTAGAAGTCAGACATACTGCAACATTTTTATTAAATAACAAATCTAACAAATTTAAGTTCTCACTCTCTTTCATCAATAGCAAATATATTTTGATAAGTTTTAATTTGTTATAAAGTTTTTCAATTGTTGCCATGTTGTAGAAATTATCAGTAAAGTTCTCAAGGTGACCCATGTCTTTCAATTTATTTTCTGCAAATTGTTTGCACGCTGCGTGATTGTCTTGGTTGGTCTATCCCTTAATTCAGCACTGCTAGCAACATTAAAAGATTTGAAGTATCAAAATTGTTAAAAGAAAAAAAAACTTTTATCAGAGTGTGCTGAAAAGACTTTAAATATAATTAATATTTATATGGCTATTGTATATGATTTTTATTATTTATTAAAATTTACAATAAATATAAATATTAATTTAAAAATGTAGACATTTGTCATTAGGTTTGCATTTCTGTAACATTCGATTTGTCATCTGCATATTTTATTGTCAAATCATTAATACTAATTTTTTAAAATTTTTATTGCATATTATTTTACTGACTTTTTAAAATATAATCTTGTAGATATAAGCTCAAAAATAAATGTGGATATTTTATTTTTTATACATTGATTTTTATTGTGCTTAATTATAATTATTATGTTAATCCTTTTTTCATTATAATAAACTTTATTAATTGCAAATTATGTACACATATTAACATATGTATAGGAAAAAATACATGACATGATCCACAGCTTATAAAAAATATAGTCATTATGATTAGTGTTTGAGGACAACTAATATGATTCAGTTGTATGTAAATGAAAATATGATTTATATCATCCTAAAATAATGAATAACTATAAATAATATTGTTCTGCCAAATCTTTCTCATGGTACTTTTAAGCCAATATATACCACTCTTTATTATTATTTTCAAGAACATTAATTGTTGAAAATTAGAAAGTATTGAGCAAATCATGTGATTCTAAGAATGTGAATTTTACTATGGCATTATATGAATTAAAAATGTTAATATTTTTCTCAAGCAATTGTTTAAAAGTAATTATTTTCTTGTAAAATACAAATTGTCATAAAGATGAGAAGTAAGGACAGGCTTGAAAAATATGCATGATATCCTCTGGATTGTCTATTACATAAGATATATGTGGGACTGAGATTTAATTTAAAATAGTTAATGAGGAAAGTTTTTGTAGGAATTGTGTTAAGTAATAAGTTAAACAGAAATTTCAGCCATGATTGAGGAATACACATATTTGGAATCTTGTTAAAGTTTTGGTAATTGAGAGGGTTAACCATAGATGTTTTTAGAATATATAATTTTTTTCAAATCTTTTAAATGAAACTCCAACCAAAGAATTGATGTTATAATTATCCAACAGACCTTCATGCTCAATAGTATGATCAGTAAAAAAAAGAATTTGCATGAAGTTGAGGAAGTCATGTTATAGATGGGAGTGAGTTGAGTATTGGACTAACTATGGTTGTGATGTACATCTTAGAAAATGACTGAAGACAGATTAGATTAAGTCCACGTTTTATGAATAAGGGAACAAACACTTGTATTTGATAGAAAATGTGACGTTGATTACCATATATGTGTTGTGGTTATGATATTTTTAGCAGCAGTCTTTAAAAGTTGCATCCATGGACTACCCACAATAGCATTAACAACACAAAATTTTATTATAAGGTAAAGCAATTTTGAGCAGAGGGACTTTTATTTTTGTATTGAGCTTGTGCATGATCAGAAGATGATTAGATTATGGCTTAATTGTGTTTTAGATAAATTGATTGGAATTCCAAAAAAAGATGAGTTATGTAACTATGAAGAATAAAGATATATTGTGACCTGTAGCTATTTGCAATATGGATGACTTAAAAACTTGAATTGTAGATCCTATTAGTGATAAAAGTTTTTGAGAATATCAAAAATAAGAGGAATACTCTGAAATTTTCTGAAGACTATTAGGACATCATTAACAAAAGATATCACTTTAACAGTAATGCCAAAATAAGGAAAAGATCTTCTATGCATTGCTCAATCTCTTTGATCTGGGGATCTATATATATTTCAACTAGTAGTGAGGCAAGTGGTAAGCCCTGTGGAATACCTCAGCTTGATTTAAAAGGAGAAGAGAGGTGTATGTAATTTCTAATCTTGATAGATCTGTTGATATGATAATTTTTTATGGTGGGAATTAGATGTGTTTGGCTTGGTAGATGTTTACTTAATGTGCTAAACAAGTATTCTCAATTTACCAGATCAAAAGTAGTCTTGGCATAATTTATTAATTTTTTTTTTTTGCATACAGTATTGACTCCTGTGCTAAAAGAATAGCTTGAGGTGCATGGTAGGTTTTAACTGCATAATGTGATGAGGACAGTTTAGGAAAAATAAGATCATTTAGTTTAAGAATAATTCTCATAAATATTCTTTGATCAATAACCTTCAATGTGATGAGACACATGTCCTTTACTGATGGATGTAAGGCTTTTAAAATTACATTAGTGAATAGGTTATGTGTGCAATATTCATGTGAACAAAGTTAGTTATAATATTTATGTAAAATGGGGTGATAATATAATTTAGATGCTTATAAATATTAGCCAGAATAAAATCATTTCTGTAAATGTAAGTGCATAATTTCCTTGAGAATTTGTTGCTTTGAGATATAATTATTTTGAGGATGTTGCATATTATAGTTAATAGGGAACAGACAATAATCAATTGCTTTTAGAGTGTTTTTAAATGGCTAAAAAGTTTGATATCAGCATTGGTGCCTGTCATGAGGGTATTATCTTTCAACAGAATAGGAATATCATAGTCATAGGGAGGAGTTGATTTTGCATAATTTACTGAAGATTTTATTAATGTTGAAAGATTAGGAGTTACTTTTTTAAGTATAAATATCATGATATTTTAATTATGAAGAGTAAGTACTTGTTTAGCTTCACTTTCAGTTTATGAATAGGGAGTTTCGAATCATTGAATTGTATTATAGCTTGAAGAGTTGAATTGATCAATACATTATAAGATTAGTTAAATAATAATTTGTTAATCGATCAGAACAACAAGTATTTAAAATCTTTTAGTATACATAAGAAGGGTTTTGCAACTGATAAAAATAATTACTTGCAATTAATATATTAGAGATGTCATCAATAGTTAATGTAAATTCACTAGAAAATTAACACTTGAATGTAAATTTGTAAATTGTCAGTTTATTTTAAAGAATATTTTGTGTGAGAGTTACATAGGTATGATCCCTGAAATACAGGCTTATTATCTACCTGTATCAATATATATATATATATATATATATATATATATATATATATAGGGTATATGAGCACAAACTTTCACATGACCCACCATTCACCACTCTATCTCAAATCGCTCATACACTTGAACACATATATGTCAAAAAGATAAATAATCACCAATATGCGTATTTCATGTTAAACTAACAATCATCAGTTGGTCCTGATTATCATCTTCACACCTATATGCAATAAGTGCTCAAATATATATTAAAATGGCCAGTCTTCATACTTTAATGGACAGGTCACTCCACACTCCAACTTTTCAACCGCCCATCTAATTGAAAATCTGATGATAGAATGCGCAAAGACCACACTGAGACCTAGATTCTTGTCACACCCATATTGACCTAAAATCAATATGACCCCTCATGTACAGGACATAATCCATTTAATACATATACAAGGGATGGAAAAACATCTCTTCTATGTAATAACTGAAATACAAGCTTATTATATACCTATATCAATATATATAATATATAGGGTATATGAGCACAAACTTTCACATGACACACCACTCACCACTCTATCTCATATCACTGATACACTTGAACACATATATGTCAAAAAGATAAATAATCACCAATATACATATTTCATGCTAAACCAGCAATCATCAGTTGGTCCAGATTATCATCTTCACACATATGTGCAATAAGTGCTCAGATATATATTAAGATAGCCAGTCTTCAGACTTTAATGGACAGACTTCAATCCACTCCACACTCCAACTCTTCAACCGTTCATGCAATTGAAAATCGGATGATAAAACACTCAAAGGCCACTCTGAGGCTAAGATTCTTGTCACCTTTGAGCATCCCATCATCAGATTTTTAATTGGATGGATGGTTGAAGAGTTGGAGTATGGAATGGATTGAAGCCTGTCCATTAAAGTATGAAGACTGGCTATTTTTAATATATATCTGAGCACTTATTGCATATATGTGTGGAGATAATAATCTGGACCAACTAATGATTGCTGGTTTAGCATGAAATATGTATATTTGTGATTATTTATCTTTTCGACATATATGTGTTAAAGTGTATCAGTGATATGAGATAGAGTGGTGGGTCATGTGAAAGTCTGTGCTCATATATCTTATATATAGGTATGATCAGAAAAGTGCATGTGTATTAGGTTATTGGCTTATTAATATTACAATTTATAAAAACATAGCACTATATAAAATAAATGTCTTATTTACATATGTTTAATTTAATAAGAGTAAATTCTAGAAATTTCGTAGACGTCATTCATTTAGGCATAGTAAAAAGTAATTTAAAGTGATCGATTAACATCTTCACACTTTCATTTCCAAATACTTAAGATTTGCCCATACATAAACATTTGGGTCAAAAAGATAGATGAATTCATTCTATCTTTTTACAAAGACTATATCTTGTGTTTGGAAAGTAAGAATGTTCATTTATAGTTAAATCTACAAAGCACATGTGTATTAGCTTATTGGCTTATTATATGATTGTTTCTAAATGGCAATGCCCAAATGGCAATAAAAAATAAAGATATTTTATAAGTGAGTTAGGAAAATAGCAGAATATATAGTGCAAAATAGAAGAAACATTTAAAAGTAGAGAAGAAGGAAACAATGAACTTTCATGAAAAAGAACTGTGCTGTAATATCTGACCTAAAAAAAGACAGAAAAACATGTTCAGTATGTGTATAACGTAACATTCACATATACTACATTTTAAATGTGTTAACTAAATGTTTTTATATTTGCTCTTAATACATTAATATTCTTTTACTTTTGATAAATAAAATGATTTGATATAATTTTTTAACTATGTACAGGCTTATGAATTTATGTGAACTGATTATACTGGTTCAGTAATAAAAGTATATCACATAGTAATACAATATTTATATAATTCATTGAATGAAAAGAAAAACTGCTATAATATTATTAATAATTGTAGTTATTAGAAGTAATTCTCTTTATTGTAATTCTGAGCCATCTATTGTAATCTTGAATTATTAATGAATAATAGACAGTAGTGTTATTATATTCATGATTTAAATCAGACCAAAAAAATAAAAACTAACTGCTGGATTTGAGATACATAAGATATACGATAATTACACTTCTCACAGAAAAGGCCATAGACTAGAAACTAATTTGGAGATATGACTATGATGGCACTAGATATTATTCATCAATTACTTACATTTACAATAAATAGCTCTCCTAAAAGCATATGTTAAATGTAAATGTAGTTTGGTTATTCTTGTTGATAGTTATCATTTTAAACAAATGGATAGTGCTAAAATTTATAGTTATAAGCCAATGTGTTATCTATAACTGTAATGAAAATTGTTTTTGGATTCAAATCATTAAGAAGTTTTTTTAATATTAAAAGAGTTAAAACACAGCTGTTAAATGTGAAAGCATTATATCAAGAAAGTTTTACGTGACTTAATTTCAGAATTTTTAATGATGAAAATCTTAAGTCAGAAACAAATTAGATGTTTATAAGATGCTATTGAGTCTAATATTCATTGATTATTCTACCTCATAACAGCTAGTTCTGGAATAAAATAAAGCGAATTATTTTTAATAGTATATGTTAAATGTAAGCAAAAACAGTTATGTAATAATTCATAGTCTATAACAATAATTATTAAGCATCAAATCAAGTTATCTTTCTCCAGTTCTGTAAGTATGAGTAATTAATATATATCAGATTGTTATGCTTAATAAATTCTTATCCATTGCTGTTTACCAACTATTGATTAATCAACTTCACATAAAATAGCAGTAATATATAGGGTATATGAGCACAGACTTTCACACGACCCACCACTCTCCACACTATACTTTTCAACATATATGTGTTCAAGTGTATCAGTGTTATGAAATAGTGTGGAGAGTGAAGGGTGTGTGAAAGTCTGTGCTCATATACCTTATATATTTCATATATAAACCCGGGTATATAATAAGCCTGTATGTTTCTGTGATAAAATAGCAGTAGAGGAGTTGAAAAAAATAGATTTTCTGCTTAAAAATAATGTGTAGGCAGAAGTTAGATAGTGTTTTGTTAGGGCTATAATTTTTGTTGAATGTAAATAAAATTTATAAATTTTAATAATGATAAATATATATTAAATAGGTTAATTACAAGCACTGCTAATTTTTTAGTTTACTACTCACTATAATTAGAAGTTATTCATAAATGAATATCGTCATTCCAATTATAGTGTGTGTGTGTGTGTGTGAGAGAGAGAGAGAGAGTGAGAGAGAAAAGAAACCTTCATCAAGTTAAACTAAGTTTAATAATTACTACTCAAAGTCTGAAAAACAAACATATTCACATATATCATATTACTTGTCTTTTATTCTGATTATTGTGACATTTTTCAAGACTATCTCTTAACTACTGTAGCAAAGTTTTCTTTCTGAAAAATTTTAATACCTTGTACAATTGTAGAATTGTAGTTCTTCATTGGATCCTATCCTCAGCCATATTCAGAAAGCAATCTATTCTTATAAAATAAATGGAGATTGAGTTGCTAATAAAGTTTATAAAATATGTTTTCATGAAGTGTATTAGTTTTCATATGTTTCATATGTGCAAAACAGCAAAGACATAACCTTACAATTGTAAATTTAATATTATCATATCCAAAGCAATATTTACCACTCATTGTATACAATATATAACAAATTAATTATTCAATAAAGCAATACAAAAATTATTTTTACATATAGTACTATTAAAAATTTTGAGATTTCAGCTTACTTATAACTTGCACATGTTAGAAATCTAGACTCAGTGAAACAATTATAAAAATGAAACTAAAAACAATTTATTCAACATGAAAACACTCTCAATATGAATTTAATATATAATTAAAAAAATAATCAAATTGCTTATTAGATGAGTACCTGAAATGATAGGCTGAGCTGAGCATTGGTTCAAAAAACTTAAGTTCGTAAATGTGTCACTCTAGCATTATACTAAATCACACCAGACAATCAATGCATTATTATTGTTATTATTGTAATTTTAAATAAACTTCATATCTTTAGCTAGAGCAGCATTTGCTCATTCACAATTAAAGCTCTTTTAATTCCATATATTCAACACTTCCTTTAGCATCTCATTATAGACACAGAAGTGATTATCATATTACCATTGGAATATTATTATTTTCATACAAATTAATAAAAAAAATTGAGTTTAGATAAAAATAATAATTAGAATGAATATGCATATTACCATCATTATTAGACATTGTAAATAAATATAAACATTTTAAAAGAAAATAAATAGAAAGTCAAAAAATAAAAAAGATCAAGTTTTTTTTTCTCATATGTCATAGCATCAGCCGGGAAGCAAACCCACTAATCCAGGACAACTGCTTGTAAAACAGCTGTCGCTGACCTCTCGACCACCAATGCTTCACTAAAAAAGATAAGTTTTGAAAACAAAACTTAAAAAAAAATAAGAAAAGATTGATTTCAGAATAGCATAATTAAAAAAAGCAAACATGATTGTATAAAGACATATTTAAATGTTCATTAAAAGCTTTCTACTCATGATCATTTTCCCCCTTGATAATCTCAATCAATTAGTAACACTCATATTGCATTTTAAGATAATTATTTCTCTTGAGTTTTATTCAGTTGAGCATAATTTATTTAATCTTTTGTTTTTTTCCAATATATATAAATAATGTTATCTGAATACATCTGTGTATAAATTGTAGTAAATACATATATAATCTGTCATTGTTATAAAGAATCCTGCATTGTTTAGTGTAATTATAAAATGTACTCTTTGCAAGATTGTCATTTTTGGATTGTTAATATTGAATCTTGTTATCATATTTCATCTTAGATATGGAATTTCAGATACTTCATTATTTCAAATGAATAGATGCATTTGTTATCAGTGATTTTAATAAGGTAATCATCACAAAAAGCAAATGGTGTTTTTTTTAGATCTATAAAATTTCTTTCTCATAATATCTATCACACTTTTTTAATAATATCATAGTATACCACACTAATTCTCCAACAAGTGGAATCAATTCTTCTGCTAGTAAAAATTTTGAATTTTATCTGACTCCCAAGCAACAAACCATTAAATTATTTATTTATATAATAGTTATACTACTCTAATTTTTGTTTAATTTAAAAATTATAAAATTTTGTTAATTAAACTTAATTATCTAAAAAAAACACTGACATAAAAAAAATAATAAAAGAATATGCTGTACCTTATCACAAATATTAGGATTTGCTCTTCCCAGATAAAATAACTTAATAAGACTCTCATCACCTTCACTAGCAGCAATGTGGAGGGGAGTAAGACCTTCTTCCTGGGGAAATGTAAAAACAATCAATTTATTATTTTTAGTCATTGTTACAATAATAAAATAATATATATAAAATCTATTGTAAACAAATTCAAGGATTTAAAATTGTTTTAATTAATATAATCATATGGTAAGTAAATATCAGAAGCTGATAATTTTCTTTGTATCTCTCTGTCCTAGAGTCATGTATGTAAGCATAAATCATTAATAGTCTCAAGATTTATTAGTGAGGATCACTTAACTTCAGATACCAACTCAAAAACCATCTTCACTTTTGTTATGCTAATCAAGTAAAATACTCTAAAGATATAGCTTATATGTTATCATAATTCTAAACCTATCCATTATTTAACAATTCTACTAAACTTTAGTTCTAAACCTAATCCTAATCTAAACCATAAACACAACGTATAATTAAATCACACTTTAAATTTGTGATTTATACAAGTGAACAGCTAACACTTATTTAAAAATAATTATAATTGTGGCACATCACTTATAAAACAATCTTTAAAAAAGACAAAATAATGATTAAAGAAGGAAGGATTAAATCCCAGCTGAATTTAAAAAGTCATTGGACTATTAAACACATCCAATTATACTTCTCTAAAGATAGAAAATCCCTGGTTTTTTATTGTCTTGAAAATGATTCCAGTTATTAGATAATTAAGTCAAAGAGAGTAATAATTAATAAATTTTTAATATTAAAAAAGATAATATAAAACGTGTTTAACTTTTAAATCAAAACGAATAGAATGTTTTTAAAATTAAGCAATAATTTGACTTACCAAAAAATAAAACTAAGAATAACATATACTGTAACACATACATAAATATGTGTGTTATATGAAATATTTAAAACAATATTTGGAATATATATATTAAATGGAAAAAGTCTGTTAGTTTAATAAATAAAAGTAAAAATATTTTAAAAATAAATCAAAAGTCATTAGAAAATAAATAAAGGGTAAAATATAATTAAAGCATATTGTAATGTAAGAATTTTTAGATTTGTTATTTAAAAATATAGCTTATCTGTTCTTTTAACTAAAAGAAAAAATTCCAAAATGTTCTGATGGATAATGAAGACAAAAGAAACTAAATTTTAACTTTTAAGTGTAATGTAAATAATTGTATCAAAATTATTTTCAAAACTATTTAATTAGAGAAAATTGCTATCTAATCAGAAATCTAAAACAATTTTGTAAATTATCTATACAGAAGGGGATTATGTTTTATTGGAAATCAGTAGTATTTCCAACTGATTAGAAAATTAATAATATTAATCAATCTTGTAATTAAGAAAAAAAAGAGGATTAAGTAATTAGAAAAATAATTTGAAAACTAATTAATAATGTGGGTGCTCTTAGACAGTGATTTTGGCAAGCATATAAAAATTATTAAATTTCCATAGTATTAAATTTGCTGTCATTTCAGTTTATGCTGTTATTAAAAGTAGTATGATATTACTCATTGTACTATTAGCATTATTCTGCCATTATTTTGAATGTGATCCAGTTGATTTGATTTCAGATAGTTATACTAATTTTGCTGATTCCTTTATTGAGAATGACCAATTCATCCATCAGCCATGTATAGCTATTTATGCAGATGCCCTAATATCACCATTCAGTTTTAAGCTGGAAAAGAGGTAATCATTCAGTTTTCACCACCAACACATGGCCAGCTGAAAAATGTGATAAATATCTCTGGTCGGCCATTGCTGAGAACCAACCTGTTATTATAGAACAGTAATACTGAACAAAAACACACAGATATATGCTGCTCTGGAAAGAAAAAGTGATAAGCTATTAAAAGAAATTGGGAATTCTAGCCATGAACTCAATAAACTCTCAAGAAGACAGAAGTGATCACTCCAGAAAAAAAAACTATAGCAAAATATAGGTAAATATATATAATAATCCAAAGTCTAGACAGAAATTGATATAGGGGTAAGATTTTATTCTCTTTACAAACTTTTATAAAACTAAAAATAATTGAATTCTTATCACCTATTTAAAAGAAGAATGATTTATAATAAGTAACTATGTAATTTAGTTTTTTTTATTATTATTATTGTGCTACGGTCTTTTGGTAAATAAAAATGTTTTAAGTTGTTAATTTGGCTTTATTCTCTCTCTCCATACCTCACAATACAGTATTAATAAAGATAATTTTGTGTCAATTATTTTACATGTTCAAATATACATTGTCCGATAGCCTGTTATTATCAATCTCCTTCTCATTAGTGCTGGTCATGGAATCAAGCAATTGAAGTGTTTTAAAATCTTTTTTGTTGATAATCCAGCCTTTGGTTGGATAGTATTCAAGGATTTATTTTCAATATAAATAAAAGCATCTACAGGAGAGGTGTTTGCCTCTTGCAGTTATGGAACAAGTGCAATGGTCTTGAAAGGTGACCATTGGTATAGTTAATGTGTAAAAAAATTTAACCATATTAACTCCTTTGCTTGTATAATAATATCTCAAATTTACATAGGTTATTAAATTTAAAAATTCATAAATCAGTGGTAACCAGTTATATAAATTATTCTCCTAACTTGGGGATAAGAACAACTCAGTTATAAATACCACTCTCAACTCTCAATTGGGACATCAGCAGATATCTGTTATAATATTATTAAATCTTTGCATGTGTTAAAAAGCCAAAAATAATTGTTTCTTCAATTTGGAGATTTTTATATTTAACTTAAAATAAAAGCATAGGGCATCCAGAAATTAATTAATTTAATCACTAGTTACAAAAATTAATAATTGAGTTAATTAATTCTGGATATTTCATGTTTTTATTTCAAGTTAAATATAAAAACCCCAACTGTGATTGAAGAAAACATTTATTTTTGGTTTCAGATTCTTAATGTCTGGATATTTTTTGTAATTATTTATATTCATATTTAAAAACTGAATAAGTGAAAACATTTTTTGATATATAATATTTATCTATTATATATATTATCTTTTTAGTAATTAAATAGACAATAAAAACAATGCCACAGTCTAAAAAATATTTGATAGGAAATTCATTCACATTAAAAATCAATTCCAATATTGTTTTATTTTTTTTAAAAATCCATTTACTATTAATAGAAATTAAAATTTCATCTATTTTGTAAACAGAAACTTTTACACACAAGAAAAATTAAGATTAATTTTTTATTTCTATATTAATTTCTTTTAGATACCTTTTAGTAAAAAATTTAAAAAAAAAATATTGCATGTATCATTCACAATTTACTGAACTGAGGCAAACACATTTGAAATTTCTTTAGAATGGACAAAGGATGGAACCCTGAAATATTTCATTGACATATTGCATTGCCACTGATTTCTAAATGTACTTTTGATAAAATTATTTTAAAAATAGGTTTCAAAATTTAACCTAAACCAACAGAATTTTTAAGTTAAATAAAGACATTTAAAATAAATAAATAAAAAGAATATGGTAACTTAACAATGTTTATTTTTTTATCCCTTGTTTAATTCATGAACATTAAATATATTTTTATTCTTTTCTGTACTGACTATATTAGTACTAATATAAACATTAATACAAGAACAGATATTGTATTATTATATTGTTATAAGCTAGTGATTTGTTATTAACACACTCTTCTATGTACTTTGGAATAACAAAATATTGTATCTGCTTTGCATAAAATGCTAAAAGAATATGCTAATTTTTTTGTTTATATTAGTAAATTATTATATAATCATACATAGGCAACTTTTTTTGAACATTAGACTTTAAGAAATGTTGAGTCATATCATTAATTTTTTTTTTTTTACAAACATCACATTTAGTAATATAGCAAAATAAAAATATTTTTTTAAATGTCATATACATTATATATATTGTATAATGAAATAAATAAATAAAATTTATGTATTTTACAGAAAGCATGAATAAATGGATGAGAATGAAAATTTACAAAATTTTAATTAAAATAATAAATTAATCATGCCATATATAAAATCATAAAAGGCCTCACAAACAGGATGTACATTGCACAGAGCTAATAAATTATCATTAAACTTTTTTTTTAAAAATTTACAAATCTGATTTAATATTCTCTCTAATAAAGAATGATTATTAACTTTCTGTCCCTTACAATATGTATCAAGTTTAAAACAAAAGATTTTGTAAAAGGGCATAAAAATGTTAAATTCCAATTACCCTTATAATAAACAAAATAAATATCAATAGAATGTAATTGGAAAAAAAAATACTTTCATCAAAATAATTAGAAAAAAATACTAAACATACCAAATTAAAATTTTTAAATTACCTTCTAAAATTTGAGTAAATTATATATGCAATTTATAAAAATATATATTTAATTTGATTAAGCAATCAAAAACTGTTTAATATGATAAAAATACAGATAGCAGAAATAATTATTAATCACTGGTAAATAATAGAAAATAATTGTTAGTCTAAAGAATATCTAAGCACACACACAAATTCAAATAAGCCTGATTGAAACAGTATCTACTCCAAAGTTTATTTGGCCCACTTCTCTTCTTTGCTCAGCACCACTGGAAATATTATCTTTTTTAAGTGAATTATTGATAACTCTAGTTATGCATCTTTTAATTCAAATTTTGTGATTGTTTAGAATTAATTTATTTAATATTAGATTTCAACATTTTCCCCATTTTTAGGCAAAATATTCAAAAAATTTATGACATGTTTTTTTTACTGGTTCATTTTATTACTTATATTTGGTTGGCTTTTTTAGTGAAAAGAAGACCATTGCTTTCTGGACTGGCTTTTCTGCTAAAATCTGAAGTGATTTCTTCATTTCTATTATTGAATGTCTTCTAGTTTCTGTATATATGGTATAAAATAACATTGGTTTGGATAATATATTCATTGTTGGTCTTTTTTGTTTGTGGTGATAGTAGAAACTCATTTAATGTTACTGGTATACTGCAAGCATATGGTATTAGAGCCTATTTCAAATCCATTGTGTGAAGACTGATCTAAGAAACTGGTCTTTTTCTTTCTTTTTTTAAATTTTGTTTAAAGATAACAAGTTTCTTTACAATATTTTTAGCTGTTTTACTCATACCATAGTATGATATATCATACTATTTCCACCTGCTTATATACTTAACAATACTATTTTTACACCAAAACTTTACTCTTGCAGTTTTGACTGATCTGCAGACATCATCAGAGCTACAACATTCAAATATATAACCATACAATTAATACATTTTATACACATATTTATATTAATTGTATGTCTATATATTTGGATATTATAGCTCTGATGATGACTGCATGACAGTCAAAACTGTAATAAAGTTTTGATGTAAAAATAGTATTGTTAAATGTATAAGAAGGTGGAAATGGTATGATAAGTAAATATAGAAATAAATACATAAGGAAAGGAGGAAGAAGAAAATTGTATCACAGTATGATGTTATGTGTTAGATTGATAGAATTCTAGTTAAATATTTCAGCTTTTTTCTTTTATTGAATGCCACTTGTTTCTTGCACCATTTTTTGGATCTTCCATTTCTTTCAAAGCATAACAATTTATTATTTATACATATCAGTTTAGTTCAATAATATTTTTTAAATAACTACTTATATGTGCATATATAATAAAAATGTATAAATTATCTTACATTTTGGACATCAACAAGTGCTCCAGCTTCTAGAAATAGCTTAACAAGATCTGAGTCCCGCCGCTTGCTTGCAATATGAAGAAGGGAGTCTCCAGTATCCTATTATTTAAAAAAAATAAAAGAAGCATTAAAACTAAAGAAATAAAAACAATTAAACAATATTTAAAAAAGCTTGATTAATTTTTGAGATTTTCAATCTTCATCCTGACATTCCTAACTTGAATAATATTGATTTAATATTAAAATAATTTTTGTTAAGATTCACATACATTTTAATAATTTTGATAGGATTTTTTTAATTAATACTTTTAGAGATATAAAGAAAATTATTCCATTTGTACTTAATAATATCTTCAATAATTATAAATAATTCAAATAAAAACAAACTTCCATGAAGAGTAATAATAATCGAGAATAATAGCAGCAAATAAAATTAATACCAATAGAATTCAGAAAAATCTAAAAACGTTTCTGGACAAATCAAAACTTATAGGCTAAAACATTTCAAGCTAAGAAAACGCTGTAATAAAAATCTTGGGAAAAGAGATAAAACAACAGATGAGTTATTATGTAACAATTCTCACAAAACAACTGAATGTTCCAATAAAGATAAAAAAAAAATTCAAGATATGTATCAAAAATATTCTTTTGTGAGAAATTTTTTTTTAAGACATTAGACAAAGTATATAGAGTTAAATGGTTAGAACTTGACTAGTTGCATGATATAGGATAATACTTAAATTAAAATAATGAAATTATGACATTATTTTCTGGCTTAAAAAATCAGTTGCATGATATCAAGATGAGAATTTTTCTAAGCAAGGCAGAGGGCTGTTTGATTATAGTAGTGCATGACATAATTTGAAATCTTTGCTTAATAATACCAAGAAAAAATAAAAATTTAAAAAACTCAGGAACAATTTAATGAGACCAAAAATATATATGATAATCTCAACTAATAATTGGTGATAAATAGCAGTTGAAGGTCTTTTTATGCAAAAAATTTCCAATTTCTTGAAGTTACTAAAACAAATTTCTATGTTCAAACTATTAAGATGAACAATAAAATGAATGAACTGATGGAAATGTTAGCAGATAAAATCATAAAAAGAGCATATATAAATCTTATACAATTCTTTGGCATTTGATTCACTGAAAGAGAGAATGCTAATAATTTTGAGTATAAAATGAGAGAAATTAATGATGATGAAAAAAATTAAAATAAAAGCTATAAAAGAAACCTAATCTGTAAGATATAAAATGGCATTTTGATATTAGAAAAAAGTTATATCAGCAATAAGAAAAAAACATTGCATTATTATTAAATGATGGAATGATATCTTGAAGATTATAAAATAATTTTATAAAGAAATACATAGTAATAAAAAAAACAGTCTGCAATTATAACATTTTTTGAAATTCTAAGTGTTTTATGTGAAGAAGCAAAACACAATCAAATCTGTGAAGAATGAAAAAGCTCCAGAAGATAATATAGATATTTTAAAAGAAATAGGAAAATAAACAAACAAATTGTTGTTGGAAGATCTACAATACCAAAAGTCTAAATAAAAAAGAAGTACCATATAATTGGAAGAATGTAATAGTGATATTTTAAAAAGGTAAAAAAGGAAGATATTAAAAATTATGAACACATTAACTTTTATATTAAAATTTTCTTATTTTTATATATCTTTATTAAAATCATTTACAAAGAACAGAGAATTTAAGTTAACCAAAAGAATAAAGTGGATTCACAGGTAGTTACAACAAATTAGAACATATTTAAATATTAAGAGAAGTTATAGAAAAGACTAATGACAGTAAGTTATTATTTTATATTAAATTTGTAGATTATGAAAAAGCATTTGACACTTTAAGCATTTCTGTACTAAGTGAAGCTTTGAAATAACAAGACAGAGATTCAGAATATTGTAAAATTCTAAAGAATATCAAAATAAAATAAAATAAATATTTGAATGGTTTATTGTTCATGAATTTAGAAGAAGTTTGAACACTGAAAATGGTAGAGTGCAGTTACAATCCATGGGCCTTGAACTCCAGATTTCTCCATTCTACTACTTCAAATTATGGTGACTCCAAAATTTTTTAACAGCAGTATTTCATAAAGTAGTTTGTAGATCAAATTTGAAAGCAAAAGAAATTTTTAAAAAATTACTTAAATTTTATACGTTTTGCAGATAATAAAATAGTTTATTTTAAATTATATTTTAGAGCTTAGATATATGTCACAAGAAATAAAATATAAAAGCAATAAATTTTTACTAAAGATAAATATTAAAAAAATTAAAACAATGTTCAGTGGCATTTTTTTTAAAAAATAAAGATAAATGATAATGAAATAAAAATACTGTGGCTAAATTATTAATAAAGATAATCATAGAATTAAACTTCTATGGACAAGATTTAGTAGAAATAATATTAAGTAAAAATATGACCATGTTCTTAAAAAGAAATCTTTTGATAAATATATTCAAACAGTGCTTACTGGAGCAGTTTTTTTTATTTCTGTTCCAGTGTCATTCATGTAAATTAAAATAAACAATAGACACCAAATGATATAGTGCTATAAAATTTGGGTCTGGGTATGTCTATTTTATAATACTATACTATATGGTGTTCATTAAATATTTAAGTTTTCTATAAATGACTCTAAAATAAGATAAAGATAACTGCTCTTGAAAGCATATGAATAAGCATATTAAAAAAATCATGATATTGTTAGCATGGTGATATTTGTTTGTAGGTTTGAAACTTCAGTATCAACAGAAGAGCAAAATAAAGATTGCAGACCACATTGTGATATATGAGAGGTGTATGTTGTGATTAAGAATTTGGAACAATAGCAGCAATTTTTTCTTATGTAAATGTGTTTTGATAATCAATAGTTGTTAGAAGGTTCTATGCATTATAATCTCTATCCAGAGCTTTCCATACTAAAGTCCTATATGTATTTCATCAGTGAGGCACTTTGGATCTGAGAACAGTGCACCTAGGTCTTTGGATTTAATGCACCATCTCTCCAGTCTCCATCTTATATATATATTAATTATAAAGGCTATGAGTCCAAACTAAAAACATTGCTCCCAAATCCAAAATACATTATTGATAAAATATACAAAATATAATATTGGATTGGAAAGCACTGAATAAGAATAATAATGCACACAATCTTCTAGCATCTATTACTTATTAGAATTTGCATTAGGTGGCACTATTGAGTGGAAATTTTTTTTGCTAACATTTTAATAACTTCTTCAAGCATAAAGAAAAAGATGATCAAGTGATGTTATTGGGAATGTAGTACATTGGTGAAAAAACAAGTAAAATATCATCAAATGCTGCTAACAATAAAAGCTGAAATGGAGTTGAGATGAACATACTGCTAAAAGACATGTTTGATGAATAAATAAAAATTTAAGCTGAATAACATGAGATTGTAAAAGAAATAGAAAAAATATCACAAATGAGAATAAATAGATAAAAAGAAAAGTTTTTTGAATTGATGTAGGAAAAAAAATATAGACAGGAGAACCTAGATTAAATTTACAAATATTTTATCCTGCTAGAATATAGTTATAATGCTTGAATTATGAAATAAAATTGGCAACTTTTTAATTAAAAGTGAGAATATATTGTAAGTCTCTTATGAATCTACTTATTTGTAGAGTAATATTTGAATTATAAGAGAAAAAATAAAAATATATAAATATAGTAAACAGAGAAGAAGATAAGATGACATATTAGTAACATATTAAAATCAAATATATATATAAAATTGCTTTTTATTTATAAAAAAGTAAATTTATTTACAATTAAACTATTCAATAATTTTTTCATAATTTAAGATAAATTAATACTCATTGGAAAAATAAAAAATAAAAAAACATAAACCATATAAAAGTTAAAAGCAGAAGATCTTAAATTGTCTCTTAAACTTTTATTAATATAAAGATTGAGGTAACAAAAATATAGGTCCACTTTTTAACTAAAAAAATTATTTTAACATCTTAATCAATACTTTATATGGATTCTATCAAGACATTGTTGAAGTTATGAATCCAATAGTTTTTTTTTAAATATCAATTACAGATACTTTCAGGAACATGTTTTGCTCATAGAGACATTAAATTAAATTACAAAATGGAAGTAACTTGACAGATTTTGAGAGAATCACCATTCATTCATTTTAGCATGCTGAACATTTTTCATGCAAACAATATTATTTTATGAGAATATATAAGAATTAAAATGTGATTATTTCTTCACTTTATATACTTTATAACTTTCTGATTGTAATGGTATTTAAACTTTTGAATGCTATTAATAAAAGCAAGCATAATATAATAGTTGATAAAGTAATAAAACTGTATTCCAACACAAACTTTGCATTATGTAATATAGCTCTGATAAACATTACTAGCCAAAAGAAAAACTTTTAAAAACTAATGGCAATCTTATTCAATGTTCAACAGAATAAAAATTACAAAATACAACTTTATATAGCAATTGAATAGAACCAATCATACAATTATTCTGTTTGCTTCTACTTGAATATTCTTTACATAAATTAAATCAATGAAAACAATCCATATTTAAGGTCAGATTTTATTTTATTTTTTCTGTTTTTAAATCAAACTAATAACAACATCACATGAACATCTCATATGCTTCCAAGAGAATCTCTTCATCTTACTCCAAAGTTGTCTACCTCAGGCTTTAGTAATAAATGGATACAAGCATGCTTATTGTAAACTCACTTGGGCATAGCTATTTTAAAATTATACAATCTGACTTCCACTGATTACTCAAGTTTTTGGTAGATAGCTTTAGAATATAGTGAAGGTATCTATAAATAAGGTAAATCAGCATTTAAATAACATACTTTATTTTCTAAATTAAGAATATCTCTATATTTTATATACCATATAACAAGTGATTGGCTATGAGACAATACATAAGTGAAATTTTTTATGTTATTTGTATTCTTAAATATATTTGAGTTTCACATAGCCTGAATTCAAACTTCAAGTTGAGAGCATAACAGATATTTGTAAATATTTTATAAAACAAAGCTTTGTAGATTAGTATAATTATAGAGTAATGGTCTTTATAGCTATAGTCTTAGGATCTTTGATTCAGAACAAAGATTTCTGGTACTCAGATATCACATAACCATCCAAACAATTAACTATGTAATCATTATTTTATTTTTAATTATATATAAATCATTGACCATAGACTTTGTGCATCTTGTTTATTTTACAAAAATTTATAAAATATCTCTAATAATTTTTAATGAAAGTATAAAGCAAAGATAAACTATCCCTGTCAAGATTAAAAGTATTTATTTTGGTGCATTGTTTAGCATAGAGTAACACCATTGGTGTGACTTTCCTATTTATAAAATTATTATATAAAAAAAAGATAATATAGTGTGTGATATGCATTTTCATATCTTTTACCTGGATTTAAATCCAAGTCAAATAAGCTTGAAAATATTTTAATATTCTGATTTGGGCTTAGAATTTTGTTTCAGGTAACTGGTCCACATATAACCATCCAATATATGTAAATAAATATATAGTTATTTTTTAACTAGAGAATAAAACAATAATGAAAACCCATTCAAATGTTTACAACTCAATTGCAAATTCTGGTAATTTCTTTTATTTTCCTATTCTTCTCTGAGTAGTTCTTATCCAGCTCTATGTTATTTAATGATTTTTTTACTTAAATAAAAATGGGTTTTTTTCATTGATGTAATACACAAATATTTTCAATATTTTAAGTTATTTTCTTTTAATTGTAAATAATTCTGAGAATGATTAATGGGGTTTGACCAAAATTTTGAATCGAGTTCTACCATTCAGATAAAAAAAAGAAATATATTTGTCTGTTTTTATAATGAATTATTCATTAGTTGTAAATGGAAATTTATGATATTGAAGTTTTTTTGATAATGGCCATTTTTTATAATTTATATAGAAATATTTAGCTGTGACAATATTGCATTGCATTTGCTGAAGTTGTCAATTCTGTATATATGAATGATTAAAAATGCAATATTAATTCTTTACTATTGTTATCACTCAATCATTATTTCTTCATTTGGTCTGGAGTATTTTCTTACTCACCATCCTATAGATCTTTCATGTTAAAATACATGAAAAAGAATAAGATTAATATTTATTACAGTGAGCTTAAGACAGAATTTGACAAATAAAAGTGATTGTTGACATAGAATTATAATTTATTAGAAAATCTCTATATGTGACAAAATTTTTATAAAATTACATAGTCTATTATATATTGAGACAGTTATGTGTCTCGTGGCATATGACAACATGTGTGCACATATATATAAAGTTGAAAGGGAAAGCAGAAATAAAGACAAACATTTTTTGTAGATATATTCTATATTACACTGGAATAACAGTTAAAGATTAAATAATTTTGAATTTTAAAAAAAATTATTATAAATTAAACATTTTTTATTTCATATCAAGGATTTTGTTAGCTTATAGTGTTTAAATTGAGGTAGCCCTCTTGATCTTCATGGTGCATTATGTACTTATAGTCCAGTGGCTGAATTCTTTATCTATCTCAGAATTGCAGGTCACTATTTATTCTGTTAGCTGGCATATACCTGTCAAATATCTAAAAAAATTGATGAGTATGTAGTTTGAGGTATGAATTTTGTTTTGATTATACATGTATATTATGTAAAATATTGTTAGATGGGTGTCTCATGTCTCTTTTATTTTTCCCTATCATAAGGGATATAAGATAGCTATGTGTCTCATGGTATACAACATAGTAGTGTGTGTGCACACACACACACACATATATATATATAAAGTTGAAAGGAAAAACAAATAAATACAAGCAAAATTTTTTGTAGATATTTTCTATATTACACTGTAATAACAGTTAAGAATTAAATAATTTTGAATTTAAAAAAAAATTTAAAAAGGTCTAATTAATATTTAATTAATTCTGATTTTGAAATTAAAATAAGGATGTTTTATGTCACAATAGATATACTGATAATTATAAATTTCCATTATCTATTTTGATTAGCAAACTTTTGTAATTAAAGCTTGTACAACATATTTTGATAAAAATCATACAAAGTTATTTTTAAAAGGATTAAAGTGAATTGAAAAGAATTATTAACTTTTTACAATCAAGATAAAGAAAACTTACTTTTAATTACTATGGGTTTTTTTTAAATTCATTGCTGACTATAAAAAGATTGGAAAAAGATTAGAGGGGAGTTTTTACAGATTATCCCAGATTATGACAGCATGATGACTATGAAGTTATAACTGAAGGCAAGAGATAGTGTATCCAGCCATTGCTAGTTCACAATGGTAGAGTTTTAATTTACATGCGGTTCTTAGCTCATATATCTGTGTATATTAAATGGCATAAAGACTGAAGGGATCTCATTGCAGGCTAAAACTAGAGTAATAAAAGAAAATAATAAATGACTGTTTCCAGTTTTATTTATTTAAAGGGAAAATCTTTAGTAAAAATTTGCAGATACAATCTCTAATTTAAAAGTAAAATAAGTAAATAATTTTTGCTTGAATTATAAGTTTATAAACAAAGGATTGATTTATAAAAGATTTTATTTTGAAAATTAAAAAAAAGTAAACTCCAAAAATCTTTTTAGATTGGAAAACAAAAGAACTTACTGAAATATTTTTAAAGATATTTATAATTAATCAAGGGTAACCTAAAAAAAGGAAAAACTTTTATGGTTTGTCAAAGAAGTAATATATATATTTAAAAAAATAAAACTTTTTTTATCATTAAAAGTAATGAATTGATTAATTTCATGCTATTTTCTATATCTATTATAATATATAAAAGATCTGCATATATAAATTACATTTTTAGTCAAATATTTTGAATTGGTCAAATTTTTGTTATTATGGTAGTGTAAGTAATATAATAGAAGATGTGACAAAATTGATAAGTAAAGTTCAATGATTTAAGGTTTGACCTGTTATTTTCAGTGCTGGAATATGATATGACATTCGGAAAAATTAAAAATTAGATTATTTATTTAGTATGCAGTATTTTATTATAACAATATTAGTTTTGATTAATTTTCTATCTGTGCAAACAACTTTCTACATTAAATAAATAATTAAATGGCTTACTGTTTGAATGCACCCACAAGCCACGAATCTTAAGCTTCAAAATATGTTTTTTACCATTATTTGTGTATAATTCATCATTGAGATTTTTTTTAATTGAGTTTCAAAATTATGAATTTCAAAATATTTTGTATAAAATTTATAATAAAAAGATTTCAACTCTTTAATTTTAGTTTTTTTTATTAATTATGTTTTTTCAAAAAAAAAAATTATCAAAAATAAAATATATTTAAATGAAATCTTTAGGCAATATCATTTTTCAAGTTCACTTTTTTATAAATTTGTGGCTCAATTTGTATCATTCGAAAAAAAAAACATTTAATTAAAGATTATACTTCATTTAAACTTAGGATATAAAAAAAAATATATAACATTATCTCATTTTACAGACTTAAAGTACAAAATATAATTTAATGAAAAACTAATTTGATAAAGCAACTTTGTATTTAAAACAAAGTTTAATAATGATCACAATTTTTTTATTTGTAGTCATATCTAAATATCATATGATTTTCATATGCTTATTCATTTGCTTCAAAGAATAGTAGTCTTCATCCTACTCTAGTGCCATCTATTGTAAACTTAAGAAATCAATGAACATCAGATAATTTAGTGCTATTATATCCCAGACTAGTTTCTGTTTTTGCAATATATAAATGAAAATGTTATGCCACTGCATTATACGTTATCCAGCTGATTATTCAAGCTTACAGTAGATGTCTCTAAAGTAATGTGACTGCTCTTGTAATCCTATCTTTGAGAATTTAAAGAAGAAAGCAAAAAATAGAGATTCTAAAAGTCATTTCTCAGTTTCATTGCTACTCCTTTAAGTACATTTAGTTTAAAATCAGTTTAAGAGGGTTTGATTATTTAATACTTTTAATAAAAAAATTAATCACCTTTTTAATGAATGTCACTTGCTGCTCAATGTAGTGGCTTAGCAATTCTTTACACACAGCAAGATTCCCAACTTCAGTAGCTAAAACAATTGGAAGCAAACCATCCTTAAAAAAAAATTGATAACTTCACTTTATGTAGAATATAATTATGTAATAATAGATTTACTTTCTTATATACATATTTCTATATTTATTTAATCATTTATTCATTAATAACCATTCAAAGAAATATATGTTCATTCCACATCAAATGAGAAAGACAAAAAAAAAACAAAAACAAATAGTTAAAATTAACTTCTCTGAAATATGATATCTATATCACACAATAATATTATTTGGTTTATTTATTTGGCATCTTCCAATGTTCTCATTTAGTTTTTTATGTAGTAGACATTGCTTAGAGAAAGATTTTAATTTATTTCATGATTGTAGCTGTCCATTATATTTATCCTCAAGCATATTTTTCAAATGAGACAATAGATTTGCTTTTTTGAGTTTTTTTAAAATACTTGGATGAAGCTACTTTTAAATTTATCTTGTTCTTTTGTTTAAAATATAAAGTAACATATAAAAATAATCAATATAGAGCAGTATTTGTTGCTTCTTAAAGCATAATCTTTACACATTACATATAATATTATGACATAATCAGACTTGATACTTATAAAATTATTCACATTCACTGCATATTAAAAAAAATTATAAATTTGTTAATGCCTTAGTAATTTATAACTGAAGAATAATTAAGATTAGATAAATAGTTTAAATATGTAATATTTTCATTAATAGTTCATACCAGTATTTTTATTAACTAAATAATAAAAGTATCTGCCATTGGTTGTATCTAAAGGATTGCAAATTTGAATAATGAGAGGTAAATGATAACTATTAACTAATTTTTCTTTAATATTTAGTACAGGTTATTTAACACTTTCCATTTTCTACCATTTTTAATATTAAAAAAGATTTAACCTGCTCTTTTATACTCATATTTAACAATGAACATTCAATAAAGCATTTTATTTCATATTCATTTTACATCAGGTATTGGATATTATGTCATTTATTCTATTCTGCGTCATTTATCCAGATTCCACATATTTGTTTACCCAGGATATTTGTATTACTCTTACTTACAATATTTAACCTCTCTATGAGAATTTCTTGATATCTAACCATCACACTCTCCCAAATAACAACATTACTAGTATTTATTAAGTAAAAAAAATACAGGTTAATAATGATTGGATGAATCTCCTTCAATAAATGTCACTTATTACATAAATCCTTTCATGTGCCTTTTAAACCAAAACATCTAAACTATAGTACAAATTAAACACATTAATAAATAAAGAAATACAGTTATTTTTTAGTAATTATATGTTGGACTATTTCCATCATCTCATATTAAATATTGAATGCTTTTAGAAAAAAATTAAAGTTTATTTTAAACTTTCCAAATATAGTCGACTGTAAAACACAATGTTAGTGGTATTATTCTCTAGCTGGCCTAGTTAGTGATAATGCTAGTATTGGAATTAAACCTGGACCTTTAGATTCATAAATATTGAGTTTAAGACCATTGAGCATATCTATGCGAGATCTGTCAATTTTTCCACTTTTTTTTAAGAGTAAGGTTAATTAATGGCATTCAAAAGTTATATATTATCAAACTAGGTTGAATTATGGAGTTATTTGGCATTGTCATGTTAGCAACTTCTTTGAAATTTCTTCTTTGTATTTTTTTTTCTATACAATATTTTTGTATTATCTCAATCAATTGTATGTTAATTGGTATATACATGATCTTCTACTTTAAATATGTCTGTATTATCTTTTGTAATCATCAGTTTACGCTCTTTCAATTGCATTTCAATGAGGTGAGTGGTTTCACCAATGTACATTCTTTCATATCTGCATAGTATTTTATAAATGCAACTTTTGTTTTTAAGCTTTTCAAGTTTAAGTTATTACAGATGTTAAAATTTCTTGTGTTATGATATAGCTTTGGAAAGCTATTCTAATGTTATGTTGATTATAGGTTTTCTTTAGATTGTCTGCTATTCCTGATATGAATTGTTACATTACAGTTTCTTTTTGTTGTCTATTTTAGTTTTTTTTAATGATAACTGATAGATAACCATTTTTCATGAGAGTTTATCTATGTACATCTTTTCATTTCTCAAACCCTAGTTTCTAAACAAACTTCTTTTGATCTAATTCATAGTAATAGTATAATACTGTGTTTTGTGTTTCTGTTGTGATTGGATTATATTCTAAGTAATTCCTTGTGTGTAAGGGTTTTGTATAAACTACAGTTTGGATTTTCCATGAAAAAGTCTTGTCATAAGAATATCTAGGTATATATATATATTTGTTTTTGTTCTGATTCTATTATAAGTTTAACTAAAAGGATATATTATTGGTGTGTGTCCAGAATCTTTGTAATAATGCTTCACCACGTGGGCATATAACAAATGTATCATCAACAAAGCAAATCAAACTTTAGATGGAGATGGAACAGTATTTATATATAGTTTCAAGTTCTTCCATATAAATGTTGATAATCAGAGATAACAGTATGAGTCCATAGCCATCCTTAATTTGTTTGAAGAATTCTGATGTTGTACTGAAAGTATGTTATTGCTATGTAGAATGTTAATAGTTTCATTATAACAATAAGAAGAATTGTTTTTTGTTTGTAAGCTGTTACCATCATTTAATCTTTTTCTTACAATAAATAATCCTTCAACACAGAGTATATTTGTGGATAAAATTTTCAGATCAATGCTCCCATTAAGCCAGTTATTTCAATTTTCATATTTTTGAGTAATTCTACAAAGTGCTTAGAATTCATGACAGATGACAGTGTTTTGTATGCCAAAATACTATGAACTTTGGAAAAAAATGTTAACAAGGTTTGGCAAGGTGAATTTCTAAGAATTAACAATAGGTCTTAATGAAACATGATTTTTATGAATTTTAAGTAGACAATAAAGATGAGATATTTTGCTGAAATATGATGTTAAAGATGAAATATTTTGGTAAAATGTGATGTTAATTTATTTTTTTCTGAGTTGTTGAAAAATGTTATGTTACATATTAATCAACGTGCTATTATTAACAGTCGATAGTATTTGAAATGTTATAATAAAGTTTAAATTTTTTCAATATAAAGCATTTCAAATAGTTAAATTGCCTTTTTTTAGCTGACTTTAAGAAAGAACATTTTTTCTTTTGCTGGCTAATCTATTGAATACGTTTTATTAATTATATGAATAACTCAAAGTCAAGAGAGATAAATATTGTTATTAATATTAGTAATAATCTTTTTAAAAAAGTTTTAATTATTATTGTTTAAGAAAAATTATCTTTAAACATTTATTTATCATAGATATATACATATATGTAAAAGTAGGATTAATATCATAGGTAATATATAATATACTTGCTTATTTGTATAATGCACACATATATATAGTTAAATGTAAAATAAATAAATAAATAATATTTTTTAATAATATGCATGTTGTTTGAATATTAGTAGATGCATGCATTAAAATCTTCTAATCCTTTTTTTACATTGTTTTATCTTTTTTTTAAAAAAAAAAATGAAAAAAATCCATTTCTATACATGAGAACCCAATGTTTTTTTTTTTTTGTAAAAAAAAGTTTTGACTGATTCATAATCTTCATCAGAACTAAAAAATATAATTTTAATACAAGTATTATATAAAATAAATAAGTCAATATTGATACAGGATAAATAAATAAAAATGTATTACTGTGAAATATGTGACAAGAGAATAGATTATGATTTGTAGGTTTAAATTATAATTAATTACAAATTATAAAAATAGTATATATTTAAAAAGAGTTCATGTGAAAGTAAAATAGAAAAGTAAAATTTGATTTTTGGAGATCGGACTGAGCTTTTGACTATTGAAGTTTATTTAGTTATACTTCTCAGTACTGGTGATGAATGGAGGGTTTTGTCATTGGCTTGAGGATGCAATGTTTTTATGTACCTTCATTGCATGTTTTATCTCAACATTATACTAGCCCATTTTCTAGTTTTTTATTATGGACAGTTAATATAGTTCTGTGTCACAAACTCCAGCCTCCAAGTCTTAAAGAAAAAGAGCAATGACATAATTTTAAAGTTTTGTACTTACTAGCTTGCAAGATTCAATGAAGTAAGTGCTTGCAAATATTTTTTCATTATTATTTCTATTCTATTTTGGGGTGTAAGTATTTCATAGTATTTAAATTGAAAGAACAATTCTAGTGTTCATATTGCATTATGTACTTATAGTCTGGTGGCAATTTTCTTTCTCTATCCCAGGTCGCTATTCATTCTTTTGTTATCTGATGCTGGAGAAAATTGTTGTTGTATTAAGTTCATTTCATGTATGCACATGTACTTAAAGTAAAAATAAATAAATAATGAAAAATAATAGTGAATAATGAAATCAGTCTCACATGCATAAGTAGAATAGAATTGGAAAATAAAGAAAGAGTAGACAAGTAAAGTCAGGTATTGAGACAGTTAGGTTCAAAGAAAAGCATATTAGGGATAATATTATTAGATAATCGTAAATGGTTGTGTGGAGAGAGGTGATGTGAGACTTATTTCATGATATTATTTTTAATAATTTACATTAATTTTTTTTATAAAAATAATTCAATACAGTTTTTCTATAATTCTTTATTATCATCACTGTCAACAATTATCAAATCATTGCAGGATGAAAATCTCTCTAAGTTCAATCTATCTTCTCCAATCTCTAGCATTTCTTCTCCACATCACCTTTGCACACTGTCTTATTTCATCCATCCACTTCACATGTGGTCTCCTTTTAGATCTTTTTCAATCTCTTAAAATCCAGTTTAAAATTCTGATTGTCCATCTATTATCATTGCTTCTAGAAATATCTCCAGCCCAACTCGTGTTAATTCTTCCAACAATGTCAATAACATCTGTTTGTTCTCTTACCCAAATATTGCATTTTTGATCTCTTCTTGTTACTACTAACATGCATTTCTCCATACTTCTTTGAGTAGTCTGAAGTCTCAGATCCATAAGTAAGAACTGGTAAATCACATTTATTAAAAACCTTCCTTTTCAAACATGTAGGCATATTTCCTTTTAGTATTAAGTTATTTCTATCAAAAGCACTCCAACCAAGTTTAATTCTATGATTAATTTCATCCATTGTGTTTTCATCTGTAGTAATAATTGGATCAAGATATTTGTGGTTGCTAACTTTATCTAACTCATCATAATCAATCTTTATTTTTATCTTTTGAGAAAATCCATTGAACAATATTTTATTCTTTTTAATATTTATCTTTAGTACTCTTTTTTTATTTTCATCTGATAACTCCTGCAACATTTACCAGAGCTCTGAAGCATTGTTTGCAAAAACAACTACATCATCTGCAAAATTTAAATTACTTAAATATTTTCTATTTACTTTTATTTCTTAAGCTTTCCATTTTAATCCACAAAATATTTCTTGCAGTATTGCTGTAAAAAGTTTTGGAGACATGAAGTCATCCTCTCTTACACCCTTCTCAGTGTTAATCTTCCTAGTATCATTAAGTAATCTAATTGTTGTTGTTGCATTTTTATAAATATTCTTTAGAATAAGGTAATATCCAGGGTCTATACCTTGATAATCTAATGCTTTAATCACTGAAGAAATATTTATAGAATCAAATGCCTTTTCATAATCTACAAATCCACAGAATAATGGTAATTCATATTCATTTGTCTTTTCTGTAACTCCTCTCAATACTTGAATATGATATACTGTACTAAAACCACTTTTAAATCCAGCTTGTTCTCTTGGTTGGTTGAAATTTAATGTTTTCTGCAGACAAGTTGTAAATATCTTGATAAATATTTTGTATAAAATTGATAAAAGTTCAGATAGGTCTGTAACTTCTAATAACATCTTTATCACCTTATTTAAATATTAATACTTATTTCTTTCAATCATCTGGTGCATCTTTATCATTTAGACATTTGGTATATAACTATGCCAAAAAAATTTCTATTTTTTTTACCTGCTTCTTTTAATATATCAATTATTATTCCACCATTACCTGAAGATTTTCCTTTCTTCATAAATTTAATTGCATGCCTCACTTCTTTAATTAAAATTCTGGGCAATTCAAAAGATATAATAAATGTAGGAGGTACTTGTTCTTTATTACTCTATACTTCTTGATAGAACTTTTCTACATATTTTATGATGTCATCTCTCTTTTTAAAAATAGTTCCATCATTTTTCTTATTGCAGATATCATAAGTTTTTTTTATCGATATCAAAATGTTGTTTTACATTCTTGAGCTTTTATTCTCTTCTACAGCTTTCCTTTCTGGTTCACAATTATAATTTCTTATATCATTATCAAATTTTTTTTGCACCATAGTCTCAGTAGAAATTTTATTGATCAATTGCTGTTTTTTTCTACCAGCTATCTTTGTTGCAGTTTTTAAAAGTATATCAATTAGTTTCTTATTAATTTCATTCAAATCTGAATCATGTTCAAAATCTACTAATACTTGAAAATGATTTTTAAGTTTTAATTTAAATTCATTAGAATGTTTCTGAAAATTAGAAATATAAAACTGTGAATATTGTTTTTTGTAATAATTTTTATCTCTCTGGTTTTGCATTAACACATCCTGCAATAATTACTTCCTGCATTGGATTTACTAAGAACATTGCAATCTTGAAATATGTATTTTCTGTTAGTAAAAATATAATCTAATTCTGCTGTACCTTCATTTGGATACTTCCATGTCCATTTCCTTTTTACATTTTTCTCAAAAAAAAAAAAAAATTCATAATACAAAGTTTTTCTTTTTTTTTGCAAATTCCACAAGTCTGTCCTCTCTCATTTCTATTACCATAACCAAATTTATCTACAGCAATTTCATCTTTAATTTGTTTATAAATTCTACCGTCAGAGTTTCCCATAACAATTTTAAAATGTTGTTTAATCTGACAAAAAGCCTTTTTATACATCCATATAAAAATCTTCTACTTCATCACTATGAGAACTTGTTGGGACATAAACCTGAATTGTCTGCATTTGGTATCTGCTATTAAATTGAATAACTAATCTTCCACCCTATTTGATACACAATCAATCAATCTCCACAATGTTCTTCTTCCACTTTTTATTTATAATGAATCCTATTCCATTTGTACTTCCAATATTTGTACTTATGGAGTAGAGTACATGTTTTCTTTTTAAATCAATTGTCTCTTCACCCTTTCTTCTAACTTCACAAAGTCAAATAATGTCCCATTTAATATACACCATTTTTTTCCCAATTCTTTCAACCTTCCTTCACTTGAAAGTGATCTGCAATTGTAAGTACATAAATAAAAATTCATTATCAAATGGCAGCCTGTGTCCACAATCAGGGCATTCTTAGCTCCCTCCACCTTAGGTCACCAATCACTTCCTTGGCAGTGATTTTATAATTTTCTGGGAATAAGGGCCATGATTTGTGTCTGTCATGATTTTATATATAAATCATTTTTCATTTACACACACTTTCATTCTGTCTTATCAGGCAACTGAGAAGAAAGACCATGGGGTTTCTTGAGCTTAAACTCAGAGGTAAAAAGCCAATAAACTTACCATGCTGGCTAATGTGTGTTGGTGAGTAGTCCATCCATGTTCATGTACTATATGAATAATCATCTAGTAATAACAGATGCAATGACAAAAACATATGGAGTGGTTATTAGGAATTTGTTCTGCTCAGTTCTTTTAATGTTTCCAAGAGAAATCATAGACTTTTTTTTCAGTTAACAGCAAACTCCTTTCTGCAGTCTTTCTATAATTAAAAGCCAATTAATTAGATGCCCATATGCTGACAAGAACAAAATCAAAAAGATAAAAAAGAAGTATATGATCAAGAAAAAGATTAGCAATCAACTGAAGGAAGTCGAAGAATAGAGATGATGCCTTTGTCTCCTCAGATATTTTGAATGTTTAGAGAAGTGAAAGAAATGTTCAGAGAAATAAAGAACAAAAAGATGTGAATAATAAAAAAAAGAAGAAAGGCAAATGCTGCTAAAAAGTACAAGCTGATAAAGAAAATAGGAAAAAAGCTGTCAGCAAATCCAGATATTGTTTACACAAAGAGAAAACTATAATCAACAACAAAAAGTGTATAATCACATAAAACATGAAAGTGTTCTGCTAGCAAATTAAAAGAAAGCAATCAGAAAGCAAAAGAAACACTGTGAAACATAATAATCAGAAACTTCAACAAAATGAAGACAACCAAAAGAAAAAAATGTTCAAGAAGATAACAATAATATAATTTAAATAATGGAGGAAGAGAAAAAACATAAGATTAAAAATAAAATGCAATCAAAAGATATTAAATAAAATGGACAAAATTGAGCAGAAAAGAATATATATATATAATCAGAAAATAATGATGAAAATGGATGATAAATGAGCAGTATGAGAAATAAGAAGAAGACAATGAAAATATATTGTTAAAGATTGAGCAAAATAATCAGAAAAGAGAAAAAGACAATTAAAAAAATAAACCAAAGTGTTTAATAAGATAACTAGGATTAAAAAAAGTTGTTATACATAATATGCAAAATGTAATGCAATAGGAATATAAAATAATAAATCAGATTGTAGTTGACAAAAAAAATTAAGCCAAATAATCAATGGACTGAGATAATTAAAAGAAAAAAATAGATAATGTACAAAAGTATATGGAAATAAATAAATTGATCAAAAGAAGAATGCAAGAAAATAATTGAAAGGACAATCCAAAGGGTACAAGAAGTAATAAGAAAATAGCAAAATCAAATGATATGCATAATAGATACCAGAGAGGACTATACACAGTTTTTTGAAGACCAGATATTACAATTAAATAATTTACTGCTGGCTGACTGTTAGATTGTCAATAAATAAAAATTATTAAATATTACCTATCACTTAATATAAATCGCATGATTATTACTGATGATGAAAGATGGATTGAGTAGATAGTAAAATTGCTGAGTCAACAAACACAAGATGGGTTAGGAAGGGAATTTGACTCTGCCAACTTTCAAAATAAAGGGTAACAAAAATGAGAAATAAAATTAAAATAGAGCTGTTGAGAGTAATAATACATATAATTAATAGAAGGAAGCATGGAAGAAAAGAAACAAATTGTAGTTGAAAAACAAAGAAATTTCATAGGACTAATAGAGGTATAATCTGAAAGGATTACCCTCATTTTACCTCAATCTGACTCAAATACAGAAATTCAGGCATGATCAATTTCCAGTTATTCACAGTCTGGAAACATACTTTAACATCTATATAGAAAAATAAAGCTCCTGTAATAAGGTGACTAGTAAAAATATAAATATAAAATAGAGTAAAATGAAAACATTCAGCTCCATTTTATTTTCTCATCATTTTTGGGAGGGTATTATAATACAATAGATAATGGGCAACACTGACCACTTCAAATATTAAACCACTAATTACAAGCTTTTTAAACAAATGAATTTAGAATGGCAAAATGATATTTTTTCATATTTTTATAATAATAATTAATTAATTTAAATATTTTCATTACTTAAATGATAATATGAAAAGTCTAAAAAAAAATAAATAATAATTCAAATGTGAATATTTGTAGATTGTTAAGAGTAGCTGTAAAAGAAAAAAAATATAAAAACCAATATAATAAATAATTTTTTCTCTCTTCAGTAATTTTATCTATTGATTTTTTAACTTTAATAAAAAATTAATAAGAGATAAATAAGTAAAATTTTAAATACTGTTTATCAGTTTTTTAAAAAGAAAAAGAAAACAAATAGAGTTTTAATACTATTTTAATTAATTAAAACTTTGCTTTTCTATTTATCTTTCTAAAACAAAAGGCAATGTTGTTCAAATAGAAAAGTAATTAAAGTATTATACTATATTTTGGTAGTTAAGGAAAAAGAAAAATAACTATTGAGTAATTTTAATAATTATGATTATTTTTTTAATTAAAAAAAGGGAGGAAAATATTATTTTATAAAAATAGCCTCAATTGGTTAGGGTTTAATCTATCATGTCTGAGATAATATGTGATTGGATGGATATAAGATTATTCCAAAAAAAATAAGATAGGATGGCAACTTAACTATTCTAGTCACCAAGTCTTTCTTATTTCAGCTTTTGAAAAAAGAAGTGTGAAAGCATCACAACTGTGAAGAGATCAGTGAGAATTTTTTTTTTATCTCAAGTGAGACTAACTTCATTAATAGTTTAAAAAAATAGTTTTTGAAATGGATTTGAAAAAAATCATTTGCTAAGTTCTAAGTATCATCAAATATAACCATGTATCCTGTTCATTGAAAATTAAAATGTAGAAGCAGAATCTTTTTGTGAGTAATCTGCAATAAGTTATGTGTTCCATCTAAACCATGATTATCTTAGCCTGTGTTAAATTAACCTGAAAATGATTATATTATAAAATAGATCAATTTAATTGTGCTTATTTATCCTGTAAATCTCTATTAACTGTTTAATATATTATCAAATATATAATCAAAATTATGCTTTTTTTTCATTTTGTATATTTTTTGATATATATTAAAAAAGGAAAAATGGTTTTTAGAACAAAAATGTGCTTATAATTGTTTTTGAAAATGTGTATGTATGTATAAAAAATGTTTCAAAAACTATTATAGAAAAATGGTCATTTATTTCTTTATTATTTGTTGAATTGTGTTATTATAATTATTATATATGTATATACATTATAATTGTAAAATATTATATAAAATTATAACAGATATAAAAAATAAATATTTAAATTTTAATATTTTCTGATAACATAGATCTCAGGGACATTTGAAAATCTACAATAGAATATGCCAATTTTTTTCTAAAATCTACAATATAAAAAGAAACTTGTTTTTATATAAATATTTTTTTAAAAAAAATGTTAAATAACTATAATTATCAAGATGAATAAAAAATGTTGATAAAAAATGAATAACAATTATGCTTGCACATGTTCTCTTTCAATGTGTAAAAGGGGAGAACCCAGGGAAAATTAAATATCATGCTAATTAAAATTGCTACCTACATCAAATTTCATAAACTATTGTCTGAATACTATACACATGTGCTGACATCATGAAATGCAAGTTTATATTTAATTCTGCTGAATATAGTCTATGCAAATATTAAAACATACAAACACCTTGTGATCAAAATGGACAAGGTGGCACAATGATGCAAATGTCTGGTAAAAACTCTTAAACCATTAATGGAGTAGTTATCATCATAATGGAGATTTGAACTTACAAAATAAAAAGTTAATGGGAGAACTTCTAGAAAAAAAAAGATTACTAACACTCAATCTTTGAAACTTACAAAAAGAAAAACTAACTTAAAAAAGCTGAAAGTTATAACTTCAAAAGCAGCTTAAAATAAAATCATGGTAAAATAAACTATTTTAGTGAGTACATCTATCTTTGCAAATAATTATTTTTATAATGTTAATAATAGCTGATAATAAGGAATAGTTGTGATTTAAGTTTTTTTTTGTTAAAAACATTTTTTATAATATTAAAAATAATTGACTATAACAAACATTTTTTAATTGTTTTAATCTAATCCCCCCCCCCCCCATGTAAAGAGTATGAGACTTCCCAATTTCACAAAAAAGGAGGAGAGAGTTTTAGCCAGTTTTAAATTCTTAACTTTTTCTATGAAATGCTGTTTTTCAATTTTAATCATTGTAAAGAAAAATAATTCTGTTTAAAGTAATGGATAATTAATTTAATTAATAAGAATCAACAGGAACTAATCTTGTTTTATGAAATTATATTTTTTATGTAGAAACAGATTTGGAATTGTCATATTGTCATATATTTAATTTATTAATTAATTTCATTAAATTATTGTTTAAAAAAATAATCTCTCAACTATTTGTTCTATGAAGCAGTGTGTGTTATTTGATGTTATTATAATATAGTGTTTTAAAAGATTTGTAAATGCTCACAATAAGTCTATTTTAATTAAAGTCGAATAAGCATATACATTTATATTTACTCTTATTCACAATCATGGTCCCTTGGGTCATTGTGATCTTAAATTAGTATGCAATAATAGTTAACTTATTTATATGTGGGAGTCAAGATTTTTCACTACCATTTATTTTTTCAGATTAGAAATTAGTTCAGAGTTGGTCTGTACATTCATAGTATCATATGACCAGAGCATTGATGATGATCAACATGTATCATAATCCCAACATTTTTTTATTATAGATATTTTAACACTTAAGTATGTGCATGCAGATTGTCTTAAATTAGACCCTATGTTTGCCATTGGCTAGAAAATAAGTAGCCAGTTTTATAATGTATCTGTTTTGGATCCAATCACAAGAGATGACTGTTGCTATTTTTGTTTACTGCTGGTGATGTAACTTATTATTAATATGATTACTTATCTGTATTCTTTGCTGATCTCATGCTCCTTTTATATTTGTTAATTCTATATTAATTGATGATGACTACTTATTCTATAGTGATGATGATGATTTGCTATTTTCCTACATTACCCCTTCTTTCCATACCATTACAATATATGTATATATGATAATAATAAAATATATTCTTCAAGAATATATAGACAATTATCAACTATTACATAATAAATTTTTATACTACAACAATATTCATTACATCTAGGCTTTTGATACAGTGTATCTATAGTGAATATTAGCAAATGTAGTCAGTCGTGTTTTGATAAAAATAAGCTCTATGAAAAGTTTGGCTCAGCAAAGTAATAAATATTGTTGTATACCAAAAATTATTACCACAATAGTTGGTAACTGTTTTCATATTCTTGTGGAATATAATTTATTACACATTATCTATGGTATATAACATATATTATAGTTCATTCTTATATATAATAATAAACACACACATATATATATGTACCCATGCAATAATCAAATTTTATTATAATCATTATCTCTTTAGAAATGTTCTAATGGTTGTAATTATTTTAATTGAAAGAAGTTAAGTTAATTAAAATTGCGTAATATCACTTTATTTTTTAAATTAAAAACAATATTAAAAATTTAACTTTTAACATTATAAAAAAATATGTATTAAATAAATATTGTAAAGGCGTACAACATTATTGAGAAATAAAAGCAAAAAAAACAAAAAAACAAAAACAAAATGGCATAATAAAAAAGAATAGTATAAAAGAAATTCAATAAATATAAAATGTTTTAATTATTATAAATTCAATTTAGATATCAAGTAATATAAAATGAAGTTAGTTTGAATATCATATAATATATATTTAATAAATAAAAGATAAATAATTAAAACTTATGCTTTGGTTATGACAAGAGAAAATGAAAGTTTGTAAATATCATTATGGAATAAGTAGTTAATAAAAAAAATCAATTAATAAAAAAGTTATAAATTGTATTAAATAAATATTGGAATTGTATATTGCTCAGGAATTTAAAAGAAGTTTATGCACTGAGGTGACAATACTGGAACCACACTCTGGATCTTAATCCCCAGATTCTGTTAATCCATCACTATATTAGACCACTTGGAACATTTAAACTATATTATAAATAAATAAAAATCCTAAAATAAGAATTAATATACCTTTTTGAAATAACCAAAATAAGAATTGTTATGTTTTAAAAAATAATTTATTAGTGTGTTGGCATTAGATACCAGAAATTTCAAAGCCTGTGATATAAGTGAAGCAATAAAGTCTCTCACTATCAATTCTTGAATGATGACTTTTCTAAGAAATATTTAGATTTTTCCTTAATTTCTCCCTAAGGCAGTAGAACTCTAGAAGTAGTTAAACAAAGAGATTACACAAGCTTTATGGTTTTATTAGAAGGTTTTATTATTTTCCTTTGAATAGGTCTAACTGCACTGCATTCCATAATACTCTCACTATAAAATAATTCTGCATCTATAAATATCTAACAAATGTGTGACTTTGCAAATTAAACCATATTCCATTCACATACTATTCTAGATGGCTTCAGAATTTTATGTTATTTAATAAATGGTAGAATAATTTTATATAGAGTATTCAATTTATTTATTCATTCACTATATTTATTTTTAAATAAAAATTAAAATTAACCACTGACATCAATTAAATGATGTGACAAGCCATCATATAACAATAAAATAAAAAATAATTCAATTTAACTGTTCATGGTGAAAAATTTAAAATCCAATCCAATTCACAAAGGAATTTTTGAAAATCATATTACATCTGAAAAAGAGAGAGAATATAGCTTCTGTTTACATCATCCCTTTATTTGAAAGTTGATCTACAAGTAGAATACTATTTGAAATTAATAAAAGGAAACATATTGGTATATATATATATAAAATGACTGTATATATACTTATGTATCTAATTTACAATATAGTTGTGTTAAGAGAATCATGAAAGGCTACATGCATATCATTATCGATCTCATTTATTGAAAAAATTCATCCATCATAGTAGTAAATATGTGTATGCATAGATATCCTATTAATTTTAACAACAATGTATGATTTTTAAATATGTAATGCTAAGAATGTGTAATACTATTTCTGCCAAATTGTAACCTCTAATATTTGATTTTGACTTGGAAGAAATACAGTAAATGGAAATCAGAGCAAAGAGAAGCTAAAAAGTGTGATTTCAATTACACCGGCTATATTTCAAATGAATTTATATATGACTGAGCTTTTATAAGACCCTAACCCATGCAAATGCATTCATTCCAGATTTCCCAAATAAAATAAACAATACATGTAAACAAATAATTTCTTAGGCATTTGAAATTTATTCATTAATGTAGGTCAATGTACATATAAGAGATTTTATGTATGCTTTCCACCTTCAATTTCATAGGTTTAAATTGCAAACATAATAAAATATTTAAGTGTAATATTAGATGAATCAGCAGGATGATAGCATGATCTGAACTTAAATCATATTAAGATGATGATTAAAAAATAATGTCATATAATTTTAAAATAACAACAATGTTTATTTCATGTAAATATTAGTAAAAATATATATAACAATCACCATACAATAGTAAATACTAAAGCTGAATGTTTTCAGCTCCTTATGTGGTAAATGAAATATAACTATATTTGGTATATACAATCACACTAAGTGTGGTAATACAACAGACATGATTGATTGAGCTTGATTGCTGGGTTTTTAATCACACCTTTACTTTAAACATATAATGAAATAAAATGTCCCGAAATTATCAATTCAATTCTTAGAAATTTATCCTTTTAAAAGCACACAATGAAATATAACTTAATATTTACATCTTAAAATTGAAAATAATGGTTAAGAATACAATCTCTTGATTCAACACAGATTTAAGATGTATTCACTCTCACTTGTCTGTCACAACTTACATTTAAATATTGGGTATGTAAATAATATTACCTGGGTTTCCACTGGAGTTATATGGTCATATCTGGCACATTTATTACTCTAATAATGTATTTAACACATTAAATAAAACATAAAATAATTAACATACTGTTCATATAAAGTTTATATGGTACTTAAATATCAAATACTCCCAAATTTGTAAAATACTAGTAATCTTGTATAGCGGTAAATTAATTTCTCTGTGAAATTATTTTTCAAGTTTAACAAAGATCAAAGTCATCCTAATTAAATTAATCCATTACAAAAAATCTTTATCTCCAATATAAATGTATATTTTGTATTCTCTGAAATCTCTTTAATTTTTGTAGGTCACACACATATAAAAAAAAAACAACAAATTTTTAAATGACACTTTAACATAACAACATATTGATCACTTTACTGCCTTTTGCTCTGATAATGTTTTAAAGAAACTACTTCAGTTGTTTCTTTTAATTGGCAATATATTATTTATTTTAAGATGTAATGCATTTCTGTAATAATTTTCCAAATATTTCATTCACTGGATAAAATCCTAGTGCCATAATTACAATTTTTTTAATAAAATAGATATTAAAAACATATTCTTTCAAAGTCAAAGTGACACAATTTAGCAATATAATCCCTTAGATAAATTTAATTGGATTTTCTTGACTGATAATATTTAAAAAAACATGCACTGTTTTCCTATGATTTTCCTTTCCTTTTTTTATTATTTTAATTGATCATATATCCATTGATGTTATTGGAACAAAGTGGAGACTTAGCCCTGTTGGAAAGACTTCCTGGTAATGTGTTCTACTCAGACATTACAATATGGCAATTTTTAAGAAAAAGTCCCTGAAATTTTTTAAAGAAGATTTTAATTTTTTATTTGCCAGTATTTATGTTTTTTTTTTTTTTTAAAGATGACATCAAAATTTTCCATATACCCCAACATTTCCATAGTATTATAAATAATCAGGCAAGATTTTATGATTTTCTCTCAATTGGCATGAATATCATATAATATTAACCATATAATATTAAATCATTCATGCACTTTACCACTGTTAAACAATGCTTTATTTACCAACCTCTTTTACAGTTTACAGTTTCGATTGCCCCTGCAATCTTCTTCAGAACTTTTATATCTCTTAATCATTTTAGAAAATACAAAATAATAAAATAAAATATTTTATATCAACTTATTACTAAAAAAATAATCTCAAATGGCTCCTTTTTAAATTTATCAGAGCAATACATTTTTGTCAATAAATATTATTAATTCAATAAGATTTCATAAATGTTTTAATGTTAATAATTTTATTAGGTTTTGTGATCTGTTATTTTACAAAAAAAAGAAAAAAAACATTTACTGAATCAAAACATTTAATTGCCTGATGTTTTAGCAAATTTTGTTCAACTTTCTAAAACACTTTTCTAATTCTGAAAATATTATTTATACATGAGCCCCCACATTGATATGTAAATGCAATAATATTTGAAGTCTTAATATAAAAATGGGAAAAAACAATTATCCCATTGCATCTTGATTTCATGGTATTACCTTTGATTTTAAACATATCACTTCATCTACCTATCTATTATAAAATGTACAATCAAAAATTTTTTTTAACAGTTTATACTTTACAGAACATGGTATCATTTGTACAGATATGTAATGCTACAATATCCTATTAATTTTAATAACAATGTATGTTTTTTTAAATATGTGATGCTCAGAATATATAATAATATTTATGAAATGGTAAACATCATATGCATATCCTCTAAGAATCCTTCACTAATCAGATTTTTTAAAAGTTGTTTTTATAAATTTTCAAATAATGCTTTTACAAGACTTTATCTTTGTGTAATGTTTCATTCTGTCAAATATCAGTGATTAATCATCTATATATAAAAATTTATTGGAAACCAAATGGGAAAAAATTCATTTTTTTACTGGATTAATATATCGACTCGTGATGAAAAACTTCTAGAAAGTCTATGTCATGAAGTAATCTTACAGAAGATACATATGAAAATTATTTCTTCAGAAATATTATTATGCATATGTATATATGCAAACAGTTTGGATGACCAGAAAACACCGTGACAAATAAAAAAAATACTAAAAAATTATTTAATTGATCTCTTTTGAACCATTTAAATAAATGGATACCATTTAATATTTGTTGCTGTGGTTCATTTTAGCATTAGTTGGTCTCAGTGTCCATTAAACAATGCTACAAAAAGTTAAAAATAATCAAATAAAAAGATTTTAGCAGTTTTCTAATAAATTATAATACTAAGAAATAATTAATCTGTTAGGTATCAAGACTATACAAATCCTATACAAACATATTGATTTTCTCTTCTAAAAAGTTATTCACCGCCTTGACTTTTATTCAATTTTTTAGCCAATCTATTTGTTCATTTGTGTTAAAAAGAGTGAGACTTCTAAGAAAGTGAGATACAAAATTAAATATGATGAGTATTAGCTGTTGTATTTGTATATGATGTATAAAGAAACAAGAACCTTCTACACTCAGTGGAATTTCTAGTCAATATTTACTATTATTAGAATTTTATCCAGATTTGAAATATATATCTTACAATTCTTACTAAAGTTCTTATTCAATATCTTTTCAATAAGCTGTTTCTATTAAATATGCTTCTTCTGATTTAAGTTTAATTTTAATTCCATACAAAAAAATGGCCAGAATCTATGTTCCACTTATTACAGACTTGAACATATTTAACAAAATTCTAACAATCTTGCATAAACAATACATCAATCTCAATGTACTGCTATACAATTATATTTTCTACAATTAAACTCTTTATCCTATGATGTGCATATTTGTAAAGAAATTGTTTCTTTTTTAATCTGTATATGATAAAGCTGAGTGCACTTTCATTAATCACAGTTCTCAAACTAGCTGTTGTTACTTCTGTATTTATACTTTCATCTAATTATGCATATTATGGAAATATATGCTATGCAAATTAAGTCATTTAAATATTCTATTTCTATAATAATTGGATGCTGTTTTCTCTTTTGTTAATTATATCATTAAGGTTGATGATAAACCACATGTCTTTCACCTTTCTCTTATGATCACAAGCAGATCAATTGCAGATCTGTTTTTCTTGGTCCCACATACAGACTTATATTCCAAATTGTCTTTAGTGTGCCTATATAGATATTTGTGCTGCATTATCCTAACTGAAATATTGGCCCTAGATTTACCATAGCCTAAGCTATTCAGAGAATCTCGAATTATTTGCAGTGTGTTCTCCTTTCATAGTTTATTATAATAAAGATATACTTATGAATGTAATTAAAAAATTCTACAGGAATAAAGAAAATACAAAACCATGTGTCACCACATCTTATATTCCAAAATTGTTGAAGAAATTAAAACAAGATTTGCAAGTCAACTTTCAAAGTTAGCTTCTATACCCTCCTCCCTAATATAAATAGGTTGTTAACAAAGGTAAACTTTGAAAGAAGAACATGTGGTGCATAGTATATAAGATTTTTTGCAACAGCTCAGGCTGCACAGTCATATACTATGGGGAATTTAGGTCAGTATTTCAACTAGAATAGTACAGCATAAATACCTATATTGGCATGCAAAATTCCATTATATATAAGTCTATATTTTGAGACTGTGAATAGTACAACCATAATCAACAGTTAGTCAACTATATAGAACATGATGATAGGAAAAGAAAGATGGAAAAAAGTGTGGTTTATTGCCAATCTTAGTGATGTAATTTAGAAAAACAAAATCAGTATCTAGTTATCATATAAATGGAATATTTAAATTGGCTTATTTTACATAGCATGTATATACATAATGTACATAAATAGATCAAAGTATAAGCACAGTAACAGTAACAGTTAGCATAAAAGCTATGATTGCTCATCACTGAAAGTGCATTCCACTTTATGATATACAAAGGCAAGAAAGAAACCACTTCATTATGCATATATATATATTAATAGGCTAAGAAATTATATATACAAGTGATGGGAAAATTTATATTTAATTAAACTGTATATATATATCAAACACCTTTATTATTCACTAACTTAATATATGATATAAAGTATTAAAATGATTTTGTTTACTTGGACTTGCATATTATTAATGTTTCTATTATACTTTGCCTATGCTGAGATTAATCACTCCAGGAGTTAACTTTTAATTGAAAAGATATAAATTTCTATAAAGGCTTTACAGTTTTAATAAATAAAAAATGATTTTTAAAGTTTTAACATATATTAAAAAATAGTTATTAAAAAAATAAATAGATAGTTTTTAACATATATTAAATAATAGTTGTTAATACTTACTTTATCAGGATGAATCCTTGCTTCTTTTCCCGATATTTTTAATAGTTGTTGGATTATGGTGCTGCCCCCTACTGCCCTGGTGCACACATAATGTAAAGGAAGTTGGTCTTTGGGCTAATAAAAGTTTTAAATAAATAAATAATTTTTTTTACAAGATTGTATTTATAGATTTAAAATGCTTATATTAACTAAAATATGAATTAAAATTTAAAAATAAATATACAAGAGGTGAACAAATCAATAGTCATTTTAAAAAGATAGTAAATAATATATGATAGAATATTTTATATCAACTTATAAGTTTATGGGAAAAAAATAGATTAAATGGTAAACTATCTTAGTTTAAAGATTAACAGTATCAAAATTAATGATCGCACTCACTAAATATCTCATGGTCAGACAAATCATTATTTACACCCCCCCTTGTTACTAGAATAGTTTAAGACTATTAATTGTCAAAAAAAATCCTAATTGTTCGAGAGGTCTTCTACATAAAATTCCAATATAATGCAACTGTCAGTCATCAGTCTGTGAAAACGTACGGAAGCTTCAAAATATTTGAATCTATTGGAGAACAGTTTGATCACATTATGCACTATATTGTTTTCAGACTATATGGTTGTCTTTTAAAAATCAAACTGAACCAATTAAATTATTTGGGAAGCGTAATGATGATTTTATAAATCCCCAATATTTGGGGAGCATAATGATGATTTTATAAATCGCCAATCATGCTCTTTAAATATTATTGAGCCATTATTGATTATATTGCAACTAATATCAGCACAAAAATTCTAGAATTTCTATTTTCATTTTGACTGCAATTTATAAATAACTTTTGCTTGTCAGATGAGTTAGAGGCATATAAAAGCTAATTTCCAAAACTATGTTGACATTTTCATATTTTCCAATTTATCACACTCTTGCAATATATGGATTGTTTTATATCCACTTTTAATATCTTGTGGAAGAGTGTACAATTGTTACATTTTGGAGTTATGCTCAATTTTTTTAACTTTTTATATTTTCAATTTATTGTTTGTTGTTATATAATTCCATCTCTTATATAACATAAGTAGTTTTAAAACATATGATGGCTATTCCCCTAGCTAATAACAGCTACCACTTCTTGATTTCCTCAGACTTTGTATAGTTTTACAAAATATGTAAATTTCTAAAAATATTAAACAAAAGATGGCAACATCTGACAGAAAACAGCTTCTACTATAGCCTTATATAAGTTAATTTATATCACCAACCTAATTTAAAAAAAAAAGAAGTATGGTTATTCATTCAGGATAACATATGATCTTTAAGCACTAGTTGAAAGATTGAACTTCATCTTGGAAGATTTAACCTTTGAAAATGATTACAGTTATAATGAACTGCATAGGGTAAATTAAGATTAAATAATGTTGAATGCCCACTTTCCACAATCATATTAAACAACAGGATTTCATCAAAATGTCTTCTGGATGGATATTTAAGTTTATAACTAATACATACATACATACATACATAAAGTGATATTTTCTCTCAGTTTTTTTTAATATGCTAATAAATCTTTGGTGAAAATATACTATTGATAAATCATGATATGTATGCAAATAGTTTATCTTTGCAATGCATTTCCATATATATAAACAATTACATATATAAAAATATATATTCATAACGTAGTATTTTTTTAATAAAATTTTATTGATTGCCATATCAACTAAGAAAGAAAGTAGTCTCGAGTTAAGCTCAAAGTAGACCTTTACTTACAAAGATTGAATTTATTCATTTTGTTAATGACAATCTTAACCAAGTCTCATGAACACTTTGTCCATAATCTAGAGATCAAATTCAGAAGAACTTAAAAAATTATTTAGTTGGAATTTCCAGGTTAGCTTAAATTTGCATAGATATAATTCATAGCTAGCCAATTATAAATTGGTAAATGGGAAAGTAGCTATTTTTTGTTAAAGTAAAATCAAAAAAGTATTTAACCAATATTATGAATAATATCTTCTTCAATTTGTTTCTTAAAGAGATACAGAAAATACATTTGCACTGCAGGGACTATTTAAGACTGTTTTACACTTTACCATATTTTTTGTTTATAATGGCTTAATTTCTTGATAGATGTTCTCTCAGATGTTGAATTCAATCTTTACCAAAAATATATGACTTGTAAGTTTAATTAAAAAAATAATAATACAGTTCTTACATATTAAATAATCAAATTTAAAGACCAGTTAATATACATATTATAAATGTATTGTGCCTACTGAAATTGGAGATATATTTCAATCCATGGTAAGATGTCAGTCATAATTTTTTTCCCTTTCTTTCTTGCTTGATTTTTGAATAATGACTATGTTAACTTATGAAATATTAACTGTCTTGCTATGACCACAATAATATTAATATAAAAGTGTTTATTAATAATTGTCTTTAAGATTATAAATTGACTTTATTCATTTTTAAAAGAAAAATAAATATATGAAGAATAAAATATATGATTTGGATCAAATTACTATTATTATTTTTGTTATATGTTTCATTTTTGTTACTGCATTCACAATAGTGAATTATAAACAATATGAATAAATGCTTAATATTTCAAATATATTTGTTATTTTTATTTGATACTTGGAAATATGCATAAAATATATTTCTGCTGTAATATATTGAAAATGTGATGTAGATTGCTTAGTTTTTGTTGAAATAAAAATTAGTATTTATATATTAAAAATGTAAATTTATATTATATATAATAAATGTGAAATGATTTTTTTTGTTGTTGCTATTATTATCTAATATAATTTTTTTTATTAGAAGAACGCTACTGGAAATTGCTTAAAAGATTGAATATAGATGATTACTTTAATTACACTGATGTCAATAAAGAAATCTTATAAATAGGACTGAAAAGTTTGAACCCACTATTCTTTCCCTTGTTTTTGCTTTGAACAAAAACACATATAAATTACTTTGCATGATTTTTTTTAAAATTTACCTTAAAAGCATATAATTGAATTAACAAAATGGAGGCATAAGAAACATCATTGTCTGCCCTATGGACCCATGCAGCTTATTGATAAAATGTTATGGGAAAAACAGAAAATTTATAATAAATAAAAAAATCATCAAAATTGCTTCATTATGCAAACCATCAGAATATATTATCCATTAAAATGGGTGTTACATATATTTTAAAGATGGAATACAAACATCAGAAGGGATAGACATATTTACTTGTTTGTTTGATTTTATTAAATTGATTGATCAAATATTTCTGAGATATGAATCATTTTTACTTTCCATCATATCACCCTAGGTAGAAGCTAGCATCTATTCATTTATATTATTTTGAAATAATACTTGCTCATAAAATATTTTTTTATATCATCATAAATATAAAATAATACTTATATGCATCATATGAACCAAATAATTATTATTTGAAGGAATAATTTGAATATATACATAAAACATCAGAATCGACAAAATGTACTTCGAATTTAAAGTTCGTGCACATATGTTATATCTTCTCGGGAATAAAGACATACTATTGGTTTTGTAATTTGAAATGTAGACATTGGAAATGTCATGTCATACTGGGAATACATTATTTAAATACTTTCATTCAGGTTGTTCATTTATATTTGTCATTATTATTGATATATGTATATTTGTTTAGCTTTATTTAAGAGATAAAATTATTTATTGATGAATAATATACAGTTAAGTTAATTAGTGATCTATAATCATACCAAAATATGAGACCTATGTTTTCCTAAGTTTAAATTCATATCTTGTGGTATGGCAATTGTTATTTCAATATTTAAAAATATTTATTTTTTTTAATTAAATGTTTATAAGTTAACTTCAAATATATCATGTATCTTGGAAGTTTAAAAAGATTTTATTGCAATAAATATTCACTTTATTTTGTTTAAATTCATATTAATAAATAGCTAGATTCATCTTCATATTTAAATAAAGTATATAAAAAGATATATAAAATTAAACTCTTATATTTTGAAAAGTGTGAATATCCAGCAACATATTTTGTGATATATAGATGTATATATTTCATATTTGTTATTATATAAGTAGACACTAATAGACAATCACACATGTAAATATGTAATTTAGGTTTATTGATAATTTGTTGTATTTTCAGTAAGATCGTATGAGTACATATTGATTGTTTATGATCTATTCATCATATATATTTATTAATAATTTTTTTAAATTTAATTTAAATTAAATTAAATTGTCTGATTATTGTCTAGTTGTGCAAACAAATTCATTGATCAATAACATTCAATTGAGAAAAAATAAACTGTCTATATTATAAAATTTATTTGAAATAACTACACCTCATAATCCAAAAATCAAAACCCAGTATTAGTAGGTGAATATGGTTATGTTGCTCTTTTTCTTTTTTTGTACTGAATTTTATGGTTGACTAAATATAAACTTTATATGATAATTATAATCATTTATTTGTGTTTTATCTAATTATTATTATATAACGGTTTTGAACTCAGACTTTCGCATGACCCTCAACTCTCAATGCCATCTTATATTGATGACCCACCTGATCACACACATGTTGAAAAGATAAATAATCACTAATACACTTATTTAATGCTAAATCAGCAATCATCAGTTGGTCCAGATTACTATCTCCACACATGTATACAATCAGTGCTAAGCTTTATATTAAGATAGTCAACCTTCATACTTTAATAGACAGGCTTCAATCTATTCCAACCCACAACTCTTCAGCCATCCATTTCATTAAAAATCTGATGATGGAATGTTCAAAGCTCACATTAGTACCAAGTTTGTCATCCTACCCATATTAACATACTGTACTGAGTTCATGGTTTGTTATTAAGATGTGAATCTTATTCAGTTATAGAGCTGATAGTAGTATATTTTGTTCTATTATAATTCAGAATGATATGCCTTAATTATATTTAAATGTATTCAATATGGATTGTAAAACCAATTTAAATATTCAATTTTAATATTCATATTTGATTATAATAAAATGCTAATAATTATTTTATATGTTTTGATTGTTATAATATACAGGTTTAATAATTTAGTTACAAAAAATTTAAAACAGATTGATATGATTAGTTAATTGTATTTAAGTAAATATCCAATAGAAATCTTTTGTTTCTTTTATATACTGGTATGATAGGATACTATAGATTTAAGATTATCTAATGGGTTCATTAATATTACATCATTATTAAGTATTTCATTTTATTATAACTAGCTTAATTAGCAAGAGTAAAGTCAATATAAGAATATAGCATGACTGAGGTAGTATACTTTATTATTTATCATTTTATTCTCTTTTATCTTGTTATAAATAATGTGATTAGTAATAGTAAATCAATATAAAAAATATAGTATAGATAAGTTAGTATTATTTATTATTTTATTAAACTAATATTTGAAATTAATTGTTGGGTCATATATCTATTTAAAAATTATGAACATTGTAAACTTATAAGACATACTAAAGCTTTTATCTTAATCATTCATGAATTATTTTATTTAGATATGAACATCTTTAAATTTTAGTATAAGTTTGTATTTTTATAATGAATGTTTGATTTGTAGATATATGGGAATTTAATTGTTGAATAATTTATTATTTTCATTCAATTATAATTGAAATCTATCTTAAGCATATATCATTGTTTTGGGACAATGATATTTGATTTAAATACTTTCTTTTAATCTATCTTAACTAAGGAATAAAATACTAGTTTTCTACTTCACCTTTGATTTGTTAATAGTTTAGATTGCGCTTTACGCAAAAAAGTGAAGCTTGTCTCAATCTTATTAAAAGTTATATGGCTTAGCACTTTCAGAGACCTTGTGTCTCCATAATCATAGCCTCACAAATGAATCTCACAAATTATATTAAAGATCTAGAAAAGGTTGGATTTTCACACAACATTATCTATAAAAAGATCAGGCAATTTCAAACTAAATTACAAACTGACACAGTCAAAAACAATAAACCCAGAATAATGCTACTGTACATACTATCAATTGCTAGAAAATATTATAAAAATTTTGCTGAGTCCTTCGAACTAGGATTCCACACCCCACCATCAACAAACAGAATGATAAACAATACCAAAGACAAAATACCTTCTGATCAAATAGCTCAGACAGTTTATAAAATTTCATGCCCAACCAGTGGATGTAGAGTGGCATATTATGGGAAGACCCATGCCAACATTACAACAAGAATATCTCAACATCATTATTAGTACAGGAAAGCAATAAATAATGATGAAAACAGATCCATATTCTTCAAGCACCAAAAAAAACAATAGGCCATGTGTTTGAACCCACTATGGCAAGGGCACTATGCATGGAATGCAATGATATAAAACAAAAAATTAAAGAGGCGTGATTTATTGCAAATGACAATTGTGCAGTAAATCGGAGAGAATCGTGTTTTGCAATCTCCAGAAAACGGTCGTTATAAAATTTACATAAAATTTTACATAAACCAAAACTAAACTTCAGTTAAAAGTAGGCTATGATTATGGAGACACAAGGTTTCTGAAAGCACTAAGCCATATAACTTTTAATAAGATTGAGAGAAGCTTCACTTTTTTGCATAAAGCGCAATCTAAACTCTTAACTAAGGATTATATTTAAAGTATTTTAAGTGGTAATCTTATTTGTTTTCTGTTTATTCTAAATGCTGTCTGAACTCATGATGCTAGAATTATCATCACTGTTTTGTTTTGTTATATAATTGTGCAAAGGATTATATTAAGTACTGAATAATTAGTAATTGATTGGTAGTGCAGTATATTATATCTATTCTGTTATGAACAATGTTATTATTTATGAGTATTATAAAATTAATATTATTTGATTTGATTTACATTTTATTCAGTTATAAATAATGATTATTTTCAGGAATCATTTTCATTTTGTTACATAAGTGACCAATGACTGAGCTATATTTTATTCAGGTTATATTAGAGTTATTATTTCTCATTACATATTTTCACTCTGTTACAAAAGCTGCCTAAGTCATTGGGGCTATAACAGAGACTAGCATAAACACATATTTATTTTGTCACAAATAGTGCCACAATTTTCAGGGCATTATTAAACAGGATCACTCTATCATGGTTTGACATTTCTGATTTGTTACAAATAACCCCCAAATCTGTGGTGTATTAAAAGAAGAGTATATCCTCATTGTTATCCTGTTATAAATGGCACTCCAATTTTAAAGTCAGTAATAAGGGTTATTTAATCACCATTTTTTCATATCAATTATAAAATGCTGCCTAAACCTGTAGTGCAACTTTTTATTCTGTAACAGTATATATATATAGTGACGTGTAGACCTGTCACATGTACATTCATTTTATTAAATCCTTTTGTAAGTTTAAAAACAGGAATCATTTTAATAAATTATAAATTCAGAAAACAATGGTCAAACATTTGTTTATGAAATATTTAATTTATTTAATGTTAAAATATATTAAAGTAGTTGTGAGGGATATTAATTAGATATAGGATTGAAAATCAGAAAAAATGAAAAAATGAAAATAAGTATGAATGAATATTAAATAAATCATATTATATATATTTACCTTCATTTTAAAAATATTTTATTTAAATTGAGAGCAAAATAAAAATGATTATTTATTTTATCATATTAAATAATAATATTTATTTTTACTTTGGTTAAGAAAGAGAATTTTACAAGCAAATTTTTCTTTAAAAAAATGACACTGCCTAGCAACCATATAGAACTTCCCTACTATTATTTAAAACAACAATAAAAGATCTATCATTTTTTATATCATATAAATTTAACATTTTATTAAATTATTGGCAGATAATAATGATATAGGGGTAGATTTTGTAAAAGGGAGGACATGGATGATCCTCTTAATTGACATTTCAATGAAATGAATGAAGTAATCAACAATAAAGAGTAAGTATCAATGCTTTACTGATCAAACTAAAATTATCTCTATTGCAAAATGGGGGGAGGGGATATTTAGTAAAATAAAACATCTGAAATCATGGATGGATATCACCTATGGAAATTTCTCCATCATTGTGGCTATTGGAATTCTGCAGAATACATGGAAAGGAATTGTAACTAAAGGAAAGTCAAAAGATTTTATCTAGATTTATTGATGAATGTTGGATATAAAACAAATAAACTCTTCAAATAAAATATTTTTTTTCATTAAATTTTTATTTAATTATAATAAATATAAATATATTGAAAAATTTTTTATTTAAAAATTTTAAATAATAATTTTATTTTTCACTATTAATATTATTCAATACAAATGTAAGATTTATTTTAAGTAACTAAGACTTAATTTAGTTGATATATATATAAAATTCATAACTAATCTAAAGGATATATATATTAAATATATAAAATTTAATTTACTTAAAAGCATTACTTGATCTAAAAGAGATCTAATATTAATTTTTTTTTTCATTTATAGCATGGTGTCTATTGACACATATATACATTCTTAAATTTTATGATTTATGTGTGAATATTGGTATGAAAGATTGCATATTTAATAATTATTGCTTTATCTGATTTTAAACTTATATTTAGTAGATGTCTTTTAAAAGAAAGTCCAGCTAGAGATTTTAGAGATTGGAGCAAAGTTAAAGTGCATTATACTAGACAGGAAATTTTCAATTTATGATAATTAATAAAATTTAATTTTTTAAAAATATGATCAGTTTTATGATGTTAATAAATTTATATTTAATTATCAATAAGCACATCATTTGATTCTTTTTTATGATTTATTGATTTACCTATTTATTGAATCACATATTTATTGAAATATAAATACTTATTGAATTACATATTTGTGGCCTTATAGCTATATTTATCTATTTAATAATTTATTCATTTATTTCTTTAATTGCTTTATGAAAAGTAAGTTTTCTAATAGTATGCTTACATAATAGTTATTATAGTTTAATATACATCATATTTATTTATCATTAAAAGAGAATTAATAGTTTTTGATGATGCAGACCATCATTATTCCAAAATAAGAAAAACAGATTTTTTTGGCACTATATAAATGCATGAATCTATAGTAATTCAAGTAAATATTAGTTTTACTTATGGGCTAATACTATAACAAAGTCATGTATTTATGTATTTGTATTGAGTTATTAAAAGATTAGTTGAGATGACTTATAGAGATATACATTACGGAGAATATTTTGTTACTTATGACTTCTTATATCGCCTCATCATTACAGTAAATAATTAATATTTGAGTAGAGTATTCTTTAAGAAATATTCACACATATAAGTTATAGTGTATTTATTTAATAGTGGCACTGCTTAGTCTCAAATAAAACTTATAGATACAGATACAAGTGCACACATTTAAGTTTGACCTTATTATTTTATCATTCTTCATTACTTTTGGATGCTCAATGATAGAATATGCAGTTATTTAAATAATGACAATTATCAGAATTTACAATTTATAAGTACTTCTATTTTATAAATATTTTAAAACTTTTTTTTACTATGATCCATTATAATATATAGAGTAAGAGAATGGTTAACATATCCATCTGGTGATTTGGTGCTCAAAATTGGATAAAACATGTACATATTCTTCTTTGGTTCTAGACAAACTTATGACTTTTTTAAGTAATCAGTAGCTGAGTGTCTTTCTATTCTTTACCATAAGTAAATAATGAAAGAAACCAATAAGCCATCAATTATTATCTGCTAAGTAATATTCCATTGTTTCTTTAAAAAGAATTTTTGTACACAACTTTGCACTATAGTTGGATGTTTTGGACTACGAATTTATGTGCTATTGCTATTATCATATTTCAAAATTTTTTTATATAAAAATATATAACAAAATTAGTTAATTAAGCCTCACACAAGCATGTAAACAAATACATATCACTCATATTAATGCATAGATAAAATCAATAACCATTTGCTATCGCTATGCAGAATTTCATCCAGAATAGGAACCTCATCAGGTGGTTTTGAAAATTTAACATCAATTACCTCAGTATACCAATGTAATGGCATGCATTTTTAATTAAAATTATTAAAAATCATCATTTGGTGATGAAAAAAGGACTGATATTAGTTTTCAGAATGCCAAGACCAATACCGACAGTTACAAAATGTTTGTTGATTTTCTCTATGCTCTGATACAAATGATAAACTATTTCTTCTAATTAAATTTGTTACATATATTTAAGGCTTTCTTGGAACATTCCTTGGATATATTTTTGATATCTAAATATGTGTTTTATAATTACATATACATAAATGTTATATTACATGTGTGAATAATGGTTTCAAAAAGAATTTTGCTGTTAATTGAAAGAAGATCTCTTGATTCCTTTTTGATACTTTAAATGTTCACTTTGTATATTCTTTTATTGCAGCTGTTATTATGTGATTATTTAGATCATGAACAAACATAAATGAGATTCTCACCAATATGCATCACTATCTGATTAAGTTTTCTGACTTTTGACCTATATATTTAAAACCAAGAGATGCCAAAAAAAATTTTCTCAATAGCATGATAGTTTTTAATTAAAATTTCAGTTGGAATTTTTTGAAGGTAAGATGAATTTGTGAATATTTGTATAAAAGATTATCCAATTTTTCATTTACAATCATGGTAGATAAAAAATGTGAGCCTCTTTTTCAGTGACTGTAAAGTCACAAGACAAGGAAGCATTTGGCAATGAAAGGCAGAGAGAATCCCCTTATTGCAAACTTAAACTATAATTTACTGATGGTTTTTTATTTAGTTTTTTACAATAGTGGATCATTTTAACAAAGGATTTGCATGCATTAAAAAAATAATTATCCAATTTATTAATTTGGACATTGTCAGACCTTGTGAAAAGATAATTGATTTGAAAAATATAAATCTGCTTTGCAGTAAAAGTATGAATATTGGAACGCAAATGGAATGAGATTTCTAAAAAAAAAAAAAAAAAAAGGGGGGGGGGGGAGAAATAATAACATTGAAGAGATTAATAGTATAATAGATAAAATAATAAGATTAGTTAGTTATTCCGCTTAATAGAAGATATTAAGTGTGGAAATTTTGAGATTATAACACTGAACAAATTCTCATTTTGAAAAAGAAAAAAAAAATATTTAGAGATATAGAATGCTTTGAATCAGACTAAACATTTTAAAATCACTGTAAAAGATTTTAATGGTAGTGCTATGAAAATTTGAATATTGAAGCACAAATTGAGAAAAATATATTGTAAAAATTTATGAAGAAACAAAATCTGCAAATCTTTTTTTTGAAAAAAATCTAAGGTGAAAATGGACATTGTAACATTCAAATTAAGATAAATCAGAATTGGATTACATTTTGACTAACATAAAATATATAGTTTAATATTGTAATATATACTTAATAAATTCAACACAGAAAGTGATCAAAAATTTGTGAAATGTAAAATACATATTAATACAAAGCTAGAAAAACAAAAATTATTAAAAAAAATAAACAATACAAACAATTAATATCTTTAATCTCTATAAATATTTCAATGAATTTATTCTAGAAGTTGTAAATTATTTTAAAACAGTGACAGATATTGCTAATATATTGCAAATTGCTTAGATATAAACAAATTAAATAAAAATAATTGATACTCTATTAATATCATCTATACAGATGGTCAGTACAAAAAGTAGCAATTCAACTATGAATTTTCAGTTGAAACAAGATAATATATACAAAAAAGAAGAAATATTAAAATAATGAAATTTGATATAGAATTTTGTAAAATGGTATTTAAAAAAGTTAATGATGATGTAACAAAATATAATTGCAAACTAACTAAGAAAGGTCTAGAAAGAATTAAAATTCTTAAAAGTATAATTCAACATTTTGGTATTAATAATGAAATGGGTGGAAGAATTATACAAAAAACTATATAATAATAAACAACAAGAAATTAAAGTAGCCCCTAATTCTAACATTTTCTGAACTGCTAAGTATTTTAACATTGGTAAGGATAGATGGCAGATTGATTCCATAACTAAACTTAACAACAATTTTAAGAAAGTTTTTTCATGTTAAAATGTGAAGCCTCAGAGTTTCACAAAATGTTGCAATAATTATTAATGAAAGCAAAAAAAAAAAGTCTAAAGATAAATACTAAATGCCCAATAAGTTTTCACAGAAGAAGAAAATAAAAAGTTCACAACTAGAAATAATTTGGTCATATATCATCACAGATAAAAATATAATCATAGTATTAAATTTGGATAAAGTGATTTTGGTAAAATAATATTAAAACAAAATATGCATATTTATTTGAAAACAAAGGTTTCTTTTTATAGATGTACCACATTATTTTTTATATATAAATTTGAAACTTTGACATTTAAATAGAAGAGCAGTACAAATATTTCAGACCACACAATGATATATGTGATAAGTGGAAGTAACAGAAGAGATTAAGGGACATATATGGACAACAGAATAAGTTCATCATACTGATATCATTGAAATTTTTTAATGGATTAGACAGGTTGCTAGCAACGACACAATATATAGACAATTAAAGTCTTAAACTGGATCCTGAGAGTTTGTATAAATCCTAAAAAGAGACTATGGGTGAGATAAATGAATGGGTTATGAAATTTACTTGAATAATTGGAAAAGAAAAGCTATTTTTCACAAACTGAATTAAATTCAGAGATTTGTCCTGTAGTCAATTAGTAATGGTTGAAAATAATTATGATGATATGATGTATATATAATTAAAAGATAAAGCTTTTAATTAAAACAGATTCACTTATTATTGCTTTTTTACAACCATAGACTAAAATATATATCAAATATTAGCCAAAAATAATATCTGATGTGGGAATATAAATTCTAATCAGTTGATTTTTACATTTTTAACATAAAAACATATTATGTACAAATGTAATAAAATATAGCATTAATGAAAGTGCAACTGTAACAAAAACAGTATCTGTTGTATCAATAATCATCATAACAATAGCAATGGCAATTATATTGCAACTATTTATCACAGTTTTCTCTTCATATTTTAAATAGAATGTTTTGATATATCTTCATAAATTCAATGTATTAACAAATTATCAACATTTTTATTTTTTTTCTTCCATCATTTTATTGTTTACCAGTTTTCTTTAAAACTTTCCTCCTCTTTAATTATTTAAAATGGAAAAAAAAGTCCCAAAGAAGATTGTTATATAGTCAGAAAATAAAAAAAGTATTGATTTAACTGGTAGAACATTGAGTTTATAGAACAATCATAATTATACTAAAGGTAAAAAGCAATAATGAATATTTAATAATCTTAATAGTAAATACAAAGTAATAAATAATTATAATAATAACAGTAGCATAAAAATAGTAATAGTTCAAGTGCTACATTTTATTGATATTAGTCAAAGAAGTAGGATATGTTTTAATGATCTAAAAACTTTATTAAAGCTTATGATATAGCTCTATATATTGAAATATTAAAATAAACTCAATTGGTGGATAGTTTAAATCGAAACTTAGCATGCAAACTTATAGATGAACAGTCCACTTGGAAGCCATCATCAATTCTAGCCTTATCATCAATTATATTATGCATAAATGCATTAAAAAACAGAATTAGTAAAATTATTTACTTAATCCTAATATTATACATTGTGAGTAATAGCAATAAATAACAAATAAATATTTTATTACAGTTACTTAGTCCAGCTAAGCTGAGTAGTACAAAAATGCATTCAGGAATGCCCAGTGTAGAATAATTCAGAACTTAATAATTAACATCTTATTGCAGTTGGCAATGACTACCATTACAAATGAAAAGTGATCTTCACTGCCAACGAGAAGCTACTGTTAGGACTGAGATCAATTTAACTAGATAATCCACACCTAAGGAGAAAATTGCCTGTTACTATCTAGTCAGTGATTGAACAACTTTAGGTAATAAAAATTTATTCATATTTATACTTTTTATTGGTAAATTATTTTAATTACTTTGTTTTATAGAATTCATTTCCAGATAATCTGACTGAGTTGTTTTTTACTGAGTTTATTAAATGTAAAGTGAAACAATCAGAAAAAAAATCAGATATGTGTTTTTATTATCAATAGGTATAGTACAAAAAGTATAACCATTGACTCATCACTAGTAAATGCTGAATTATATTCTATGTTTCTGAAATCAGCACATTTATATTCATCTGACCAATTTAAATTAATCTGAGTTGTTTATTTTCTATCTTATAAAAGCTAATATTCATTTTCTGATGAGTAGGCTATGGCATAAAACAAAATTCCAAGATTCAACAGGCCTAGAATTAATTCTAGCTTTGGAGTAGATTATGCAGATATGCTAATCACTACAGCATAAGTTCATTGGAGTAACATCTAGTTATGAAGAAATAATAAGTGTAAATAATAGTAAGTTAATTGTTGAAAAAAATTATATAAAAATGAGAAGTTTTTTAAAAAAATTAAAAGTAGTTATAAGATAATAAAATATTAAAAAGCTAAAGCAAAAAAAAAGATTTTGGTTAGTAGTGAGTTGATTGATAAATAATCAAATGGTTTATTAATCAGAAGTTTACATGAATAGTAGAAGTGGCAGAATGAATCCATAATCCATGGGTTTTAAGTTACAGAATCTGCCGCTTTACTATTACACTAAACCAATCAAAACTATTGAAATGATGAGATGTTCAATAAAATGGTAGGATAAAAATATGTAAAAATTGTTTAAAATGCATAATTATATATAAAAGGCTTAATAATTATTTAAGATATGAAACATAAAGTTAAGAGAGTGGGGTTAGAAAGAAAATATAAAAAGATATGGGAATTACAAACAAAAATAGACTTGATTTTATATAAAGTAGAATAAAACATTTTATATGAGAAAAGAAAGTTAATGCAATAAATAATTGCGAAGTGTATGTAAAGACGTTTTCAGCTTAAATTAAAAAAGAAAAGCAGGTAAATATAAGTTGTGCAACAATGACGAAAGAAATTGTAAAATATTTTGACATAGAAAACAAAATGTAAGGGGTTGATGATATTTTAGTTGAATTATTAAAGAGAAAGGTTTGAAAGGACTTGTTTGTTATCCAAAACAATTTCATTTCAATAGTTATGAGAATTTTTGAACAATTAATTTAATTTTATATAGTTAAGTTGATGTTTTTGAACAGGCATTTTTGTTGAAAAGAAACATTTAGATTAGAAGAAAAAATATTTATTAAGAAATTTATATACAATTAATTTATATAAAATTAAATGGTACTATTGCAGATATATATAGGTAGTAGTAAAAGACATGCGTTTCTTATCACTTGTTTATTATCTAATACTTACTTCAATGAGTTGCTAAAAATGCTGATTCATTTAAGATTAAACTGGCATTAGAGATGGGAGTTAAAATTCTAATGGCAAAACAAACTTTATGGGGGATTGGAGATTATTCTATGGACATTAAAATTAGATTTAACAAATGTAATTGTTAAACGTTTTTCAGAAAGTTTCTTTATATAAAGCTGATCCACAAACAATTATGAAACGTTAGAAGAAAAGATTGAAGTCTTTAAAGATATAGACAAGTCAGAAAAAATGAAGAAGATCAACCATGTAAAAAAAAAATTTTAAAAGTGAAAAAGATTATTTACTAAAAAAATTGGGAAGAAGAAGTGAAAATGATTATGCACCAAATGTCACAGCATGTTGGAAAGATCTGCAAAGTTTTTGCGAAAAAAAGTAAGAAATGATAACATATAATTAAAAATCACAAAAAGAAAAAAGATATGTTTGAAGAGCAGAGAAATATCCAGAAGGTTCAAGATCATGGTCTTGATTAATGTGTCAGACCTAACTGTTGTTAGATAGCTAGATTTGAAAAGATGATCTGGAAAGATATGTTTAAATTTGATTAATAATGATGATTATTTGTAATTATTAAAAACTTATTGTTCTGAAGTAGATTATATTTTTAATGTTTTATTAAAATAACATCCTTAATTTGCATTATTATTAACAGAAAAAAGTTTATTTAGATTAAATTATATTATTGTACTACAAAACCATCAAGAACATTTGAAATTAAAAAAATAAATAAAATAAGCTTTATTATTAATAATAAAAACAATCCATAGATAATTTCAGAAATTATTCCACCAATCAATACTCACCCCTCCTATTATAGTAGAATCTGCTTTTTTAGTAATCAGCAGTTTCATAACATCATCTTTGGCATAGGCAGCAGCAATATGCATAACTGTTCGCCCATCCTGCAATAAACAAAATTCTAAATTGTAGTACAATATTATGTTTAAACCTAGATAGATAACATGAAAAATACATATAGTCATGCAATACAAATAAAAATACAAATTTATTTACATAAATAGGTACTTTACAAATTTTACAAAAATGCACAAGTATCTTAGGAAATATATTGTAACCAGTTGGATTATATAGTATACATATAATAATATGATGTACATGCATATATATATATATAATGTAAAGGAAAAGTAGAAATAAACACAGACATAAATTTTGTAGATATTTTTCTATATTTCCTAAAATAAAATAATAATAAGTAAAGGGTTAAATAACTGGGTTTAAAATAAAATTTCATTATGAAATTAATATTTTAAAATGGTCTGAATCAATATAAATATTGTTGTTGTTGTAGTAGTAGTAGTAGTAATAGTAGGAGTAGTAGTAGTAGTAGGAATAGTAGTAGTAGTAGTAGTAGTAGGTGTAGTAGTAGTAAATGTAGTAGTACTAGGAGTAGTAGTAGTAGTAGTATGAAATGTAAAAACACCATACTTGTTTTTGATTTTTTTTTTTTATTAATTAAAACATGTATATAGATTCCAAGGGATTAGAGAGATAAAAATAAAACTCTGTTTTCAATCAAGTAGTTGTTATCACCTCAGGTGATTTTATAAAAAGACTGATAAAAAAATATCAGTTTTGTTGGCAGTTTTGTAAGAGTTAACCAGAAGAGTCTGGTTTTCACATTTTAAGCAGTAGCCAACCAGGCCAACTGCAATGTTTGGCTTTAATAGTTTTGAAAAGTGGTTAGCAGAAGAGTTAGCTGCAAAGTTGGCTAAAATATTTTGTGAAGAGTTGGTAACTGCAGCACAGAATGGCAACAGTAAAGCTAGCTGCAGAGAGGGCTTGCAGAATGGCTACCATGAACTGATGTAGCTGAAAGCAGGACAATAGTTCCAGGAGCTGCTACTATTTTCCTTCCCAGGAGTTTTGATTTACTTGAAGCTGGGTCACTTCTGAATCAATAGCCTGAACAAATGAAGACAAAATAGCTTGCTGACCTGAAGTTTGCCATTCTAAATCTAGGGGACCAACTGCTGAAGGGAGAAAGCCAACCATACCTGAATTACATACTTTTACCTGATGATGACATTTATCTGGATTGACAAAAAACCAGTTTTCAAAAGAGCAACACCAGCTGAATAAAGAAGTAGTTATACCTATGCTGCTGTGTTTATATGCAGAGAAGCACAGATAAATGTATATACAGTGAATTGTATTTTTTTAATATTCCTTATAAAGGACGTTTTAACTTGGTAACTTAAAGTAAAATTTGATGAGTCAAATATTTAAAAGAGAGACGATTTGCTATATATATATATTTTGCAAAGAAATAATTTTTATATTCATTAAAAAAAGAATATATAATTTAAATGCAAGCATAATTTTGTTTGAATTAAAATCGAAAAAGCAAATCTTTTAAATTGGTCTAAAAACGCTGATAATTAATCAAGTACTTGTTAAAAATCGACTATATTTTTTTTTAAGAAAAAAAAAAGAGAACTTATAAACTGAAACTAATTTTAAATTATATCTATATTTTGTTTATACACATGTATATGTATGAAACTTATGCATATTTCCAAAGAAATTAATTATCAAAATATATTATTGCTGTTAAGTTAAAATATGATATAAATATTAGCATGTGCACATACGCACACACATATATCTAAATTTTAATCACTTTTTGTTATTATTGAATATCAATTGAAATAGATTAATTGTATAATAGAAATTGCGTGTCTGTGCACACATATATGTAAATTAATGTAACAATTTGAATTTTGAATGGTAAAAATTGTAAATCAATGTAATAACTTTAGTTGTGTATATAATTTTGTATATTATTCAAAATCAGAAACCTGATTCTACAGATCTTAATATTTATTTATTTTTGTTAGTAATAAACTTGTATTTAATTGTTAAAAATTGTTTCCATCATCTATTGGTCTCATACAGTAATAGAGCTTATGTTCTCTGAGCTAGATTTGAGCATGGGATGAATATATAAATGGGGATGTAAATATTAGTGCTTTTGGGGCATCCAGCGATGGTTGGCACATAAGATTATAATCTTTAAAGCCCATGCACTACCTTTTATTTTAGTTTAGTCTTATTAAAAGTTAAGTTTATAGTTGGCAAGTACATTAATGGTACTTAAGTGGCCTGAGCATTGATGATGATCAGCATGTTTTAAATGTCCCAACATTGTTGTTTCAATTTCTGATTATTGTGTATTCTAATGGATTAGCACTTAAGATGGTGCATCCAAGTTATGTTTAAATAATTGCCCAAACTGGCAAAAGTTTAATAGTTAGCCTGGTCTACAGAAGACACATTTCCAATCCAGTCACAAGGTTGACTGTTGATTTATATTTTTTATTGTTCAAATCCAGCCACAAGATGGACTGTTGATTTTATTATACTGATTTATTTTAATTGTTGATCATTCATGATGATGAATGGTTTATTTTGAGTATTACTTACTTTTATTATAATACTGGTTGATATATGATTGATGTATAGTCATTTCAGTTGCTCTTCTGATCTCTCAATGATCTCTATGAGATTTTCTAATCTCATGCTCTCTTTAATATCTTTCATTGCTTGTATTTTTTGTGATTATTAAACATTACTTTAATAATTAATTTATATTTCATTATATTGTTGACTTGGGAGTGATGATGATATTCCATCACCCCAAGTTCACTCCTTTCTTCCACCACCCCATCCTGTTACAATATATTAAATGAAATATAACAGACTCATCTATTTTCTGTGTTCTAAACTATTTCCAATTCAACATTATGTTTTTCTTCATTTACAACAGTATTTTCTCTATTCCAAAAAACTTTTATTTAAAATTTGAATAACCAATAGGCACTAGATTGGTAATAGGTTAAAGCATCTTGAGTTCAATAATTATTCATACTTATAAAGAGAGTAAATAGTAAAAGGTCTAATTATTTATGACAATGTTTTAGTAAAATATGTTTTGATGTTCAACAGTAACTCAAATGGAAAATGGCATATAGTGCAAGGACTTCTTGCCTCCAGTTCTTAAAAAAATATTAAAAATAATATTAATATTTAAAATATATAAAGAGTGGAATTATAATTTTTTTGATTTATATCTTTTTTGTCATAGGTTTGGTTACTTACTACTAATTAATAACTGAGACTATATAAAATTTGTATCTTTAAAAATGGACACTGCTTATATATCATATCCTTATCTTGAATAATTAAAAGCCCATGAGATGCCAAATAAAATATTTGTTTTAGCAAGTATCTTTACACAAATATGTATCAAATATCCTGCTAATGATAGCATAACCATCTAGAATTATCTTGCTTATTGTGATTTACTTTGTTTTCCTTAACAACAGGTTTAGAGAATGATATCATTTGCAAAGTAAAGGAAAACAGTCTTTAAGTAAGATTTATTCCACTACAGAGAAATATATTATTAACAGATTCTCATAGAGGACAGGGAAGAAAAAAAACAGGATCTCCAATTAAAAAAATAGTGAAGAATTGAAGACTTTACCATCACTGTTTACTCTCTATTAAAAATAGCTAAATATTTATTCACTGATCAATATTGAATAATTAACTAGGTTGGTTAAGTGCTAGTTACCTGCAAAAAATTGACAAGCAAGCACCTTTTATTTTACTGGTTGTCTATTAAGCCCAGTTGGAGAAGCCTCTCTTCCACAGTATATTGAACATATATTTGAAGATGACATTCTATACAAGATATTGAAATCTGTGTTAATATATTACATTATCAATTCCTCTTTTTAATGCTAACATAAACTATTATATCTATGACTTTTGTAATCAAAGATAAGTATCTCAAAGACATTTCAAATATGTAAAAGCTTAATTAATTTTTTATTAAATGATCTCAAGAGTTCAATGTTTTTTAACTCTATTTACAATATTATAGGTCTGAGGTGTTATCTTAAATGGATAGAGTTTATTTACTGCAGACAAATGGTAAGTAATTAATGACATTATAAAGTCTATCTGGAGAAAAGCTGATATATTAATTTTACTCTGAATTACCAACAATGTTGACAAAAATATGCTTATAAATATCAGAGCTTTAAGAATAAATGGATTTATTCTAGTCTTGATTCTTTGTTCAATATTTAGAGTGCTTTTAGTTCATAACTTGAAGGGGGGTGATTTACTCCCTTTGTTTTCATAAAATTACATATATATTATATGTTGATACCAAAAACAGTTTATTTTGCAAAATATTGTGTCACTATTTTCTAACATTTTCAATAGCAAATGTTACTTTCTGAAAGACATCAGTACTTCTCCTCATTATACTGCCTATTGTATTCTATTCTCTATTATATTCTCCCAAAAAAGCATTTAACTTAGTGCTACTTAGTATATTTTTAAATTGAATTTTTATGATGAGAAAAGTCTGTTTTTTTCCATGAAAACCATGCTTGAGTTTCCTCTACAATTCATTTTTAAAAAGAGTGTAAACATTCATTTGCCTCAGATGTCCAATCTTTGAAAGATGTGCTCTTATAACAAAAGATTCAATATATTTAAAACTGCTCTTTCACCAAACACATTTTAAATACATTTATAAAAACATCTAAAAAAGATAAATCATTTATTAGCTAGAGATTATCATTAATCTATTTATCTAAAATGGATATTGTCAAATATGTGAGTCCAAGAAAGATAGCACTTGGCGATTAAATTGCAATATTTTAATTTTGATAAATACTGAACAAAGATTATCAAGGTATATGAGAGATTATGACTGGAACAATCTTGAATATCATTTACATTTTCAAGATGTTTTTATTCATGTATTATTGGATTGAAAAAACAATAGGAATAGAATTGGATGTATGCTATTATGTGTTGTGTTTAATAAGAATTGATATATTAATCTTTAATTAAGTTTATGTATGCACTAAAAATGATATGAAAATCCTAGCCTAATAAATGATTACTAATAATTATAATGTACTTCTTTTAAAGTGGGTGTTGATAAATGTGTGAGTATGAGAAGATTGACAGTCATATATTAAGTTGTAGGTACACTATTTTCATATCTAGTGAAATACTTAATAGTATCACAAGTCAATATATTTTCAGATTCTTACACATCTTATTTTTATATAATAAATTTACCAAAATAACCAGTTCTGCAATCAGTTAATTTAGCTGAAGTAGGTATAATACTATAATGAAATATCATATATTTTAAGGGCAACATCAGCACATTGGAATCCAAGTTTCTCCTCAATACCCAAAACTACCTTTCTATATAAAAAAACTATGAACATATTCAAACTGATTCATATTTTTAAACTGATAAAGAGCTAAGTTAAAAGTTGCTGAAGATTTTTTAGCATATCTATTCTGCCTAAATTTGGACAATCTACCTGTTAAATAGCAGCACATAGGAAAACAAATTTCAAAATGAAGAACTGACATTTTTAATGCTTTTAAAATAGAGATATTAATTAATGCCAATAATTGTGTTAAATAAAAGCTATAAAGAAAGTAATCCATAAAAATAAGTTTATGTATTTATTATTGAATACAAGTTTAATCTGAAGATAGTGAAAAGTGAAATTTACATCTGTTTACATTTTATGAAATATACATTTTCCTTTTTTTTCAACACCCAAAAAATAAAAAATTCATAGATCACTTAAAATCATTAAAAATGTCAATTCTTTATTTTGAAATTTATTAATAATCAAATATTTGCTAATTTTGTAATAAAATAAATTATGTTTTTAGATTTACTATTATTATAAAAATTATTTGCCTTTTTTATAAATAAAAAATATTTATTATTTTGCATTTTCTTATTTTTTATGGAATAATTTTTTTATGGATTTACTTATGTGCATTATCAGATGAGTGCATTATCCAAATGCAGATAGAACATATTGCTACAACAGCACCATTTTTTTACTTATAAAGTGGTAAAACACCTGAACTTTTTTGAACCTTAATATTTAATAGCAATTTAACTAAACACATGCTGATTACCATTAAACTTATTTTGGGAAAACCACGTAAAGGTTCCTAAGAAATTTTTATTTTTACTGTTTATTTTTATATATATTTAGTTTGTCTAATTTATTTTTAATTTATATCAAATTAAATGATTAAAGATTATATATCAAAATAATGAACAATTTTTAAAAGAAATAGGACTTTCAGTAATTTAAAGTGCTTTTTTGATGTCATATTGTAGTTAGGTGATTTTCTTGTTGTTTTAGGGGGTCCATGTTTTATTGTAGTTGCAATAACAAAGATAAAAGTGTTAGACTTCCATATTCAATCTTTGTTTTATCTCTGACAATAAATTAACCATCTAAACTGAATCAGTCATCCTAGCTTTCCATGCACAATATTTTCTAACTCTAATAATTTTGGATATTTGTTCTAACTGGATAGATATGATCACTTTTAGAAATTTATATTCAGCTATTTTAGCAACATTTTAAATTCATCTATATATAAAAATATAATGCCATTTATAAATATTAAATCTGCTTATTATTTACAAATTTAATATTCTTAAAATTCAATATCACTTAACAAAACATAAATAATAATTATATAGCTTTAATGAATTATAACATTATATATTTAAAAATTGAACGTTATGAAGTAATAGTTTTTACAAAAAATTATATTAGTATTTTAGAAAAACCTAAATAACAACTTTCAAATAATCAATTTATATATAAATTGATCATGAATAATGTCAAATACCTTCCTATATTTAATAAATGATGTTTAAGCACTTTTATCACAATAAAAACAAAATTCAGGTTAGATTATTATATCTATATAACCTGAATAATATTTTATATATAATAAAGCTACTTTTTATGTGGAAATCAAAATTGGAAAATAGAATCAAAATTATGTATATCTATTCCATTTTTTGTTAACAATAGTAACTTATCAATACAAGGTAGATGAATATGTAGTTTTAAGCATGGCATATAATATATTTAAATCTGTATAAAATATACAATTTTTTTAAAAAAAGAAATAATATTATTAAAATACTAAAACAATTTTAACATTAAAAAGTGATATAATATAAATTTCTAATATTAACTAAAGCAATCACATGTGCCGCTTGCTTTTTGTAGAATATAAGATTGACATTAAACAAAATATCTTAATAAGTTGTTAATAAAAAAAAACAATTTAAGTAGAAATTTATATATATATAAAACAGTAAAATAGTAAAATAAAAAAAAACAATTTATAATATTTACATCAAATTAAGAAAAAAACAATAACTTATAAACCAAATTGAAAACTAATTATAGGCAAGATACAATTAATATGAGTAATGCATTTTGAGAAAAAGTCAAAGTATTTGAATTCATATTTTTTGAAATTATAATTGTGTGTAAATTATGGAACTGATTCCAATCTAATGAAAATTTATGTAACAAGTTTTTAATCATTTATTTTTTCCTAACATAAATAAAAATTAATTATTATTTTTTGAACATAAGTTTTTTTTATCAATGGAATATAAAAGCAAAAAATAAATAAAATAAAAATGAAGTATTCCTTTAACTTTTATTTCAAATAAAAAGTAGAGCAATTAAACAAAAAATAATAATATAAAAAATTTTCATAAAAATATCCTTATTAAAAAAATTTTTTTCTCCAAATTATCATATACATATTTGTAATTGTAATATGCATTATCAATGTTTCAATAAATTATTTTTGTATTCTAATGAAAGTAGGTTCTTTTATTTAAAAAAAATACTTGGCTTTATTTCTTTTGATTGATAGCAAATTAAAAAAGTACAGAAATAATTCAAATAAAACACCGAAGGATAGTATTGGATGGCATGGCACAATCAACAACATACAGATTTTAATTGATACAATGACAACAAAAAGTTTGACTAATAATATTGATTACTATTTGCAACTTATTTTAAATGAAGTTGTCTTATTCTAAATAGAAAACACTATTATTTTTATCAGCCACAGCCAGCAAATATTGAACTACTTAAATATCACTAATCAAGATTTATTTATACTCTGTTTAAACCCACAATAGTTTCAATGTAGTTTAGTAACATTCAGACTACAAGCAGTATTTTATACTACTCCTGATATCTATTTGTTTTATATTATTATTGTTTCACATTTGATCTTTTTTATTAGCATTTTATAAATTTTTTTTAAAAAAATATAGCCAGAAAATGAAATAAAATTTCTTTTGTTCAAGTGGATTTCTTGACAACTTTTTATAATTAGTTGATGGATGTCTTTATAATCAGTGATTTTAATGAACTAAATTTGATATTTATTGTTGTTGTCATTCACATTCTATTATATTTATTTTTAAAAATAACAAAAAAAAAAAAAAGCTGTAATTTTAAAAAGATAAAAAAATTTACAACCAAGTCTAAACAACAAGTGATATGAAATACCATTAAAACAGAGAAGGGAAAAAATATAAAATTTAAACTAAACTAGCTAAATTCAAATAATTTAATTTTTGGAAAATAGAAATTCACTAAGGAAGGTACTGAGAGAACACCTGTCTAATTTAAAAAATAATATGAAATTAAGACATTTGAAAATTTATAATGGTATGTGATAGCAATTGCAGGTTAAATATCTTAAATCAATGCTTCTCAAACACATTGATATAAAGACTCTCCTGGAATATCTAGAAATATTCATAGCATCTAAAACAAAAAAAACATTTAATAAAAGCATACACCATTGCTGTACAATTTTATTGTATTTATTAAATAATTTTTTATTTATATTTTCATTATAATACAAAATATTCAAAGAATTATAAATATTACAAAGATCATAAAATTTGAAACACAAAAGTCATTAATAATAATTACAACAAAAATTGAATAATCCAACAAATAAGATTTCAATAACAATTTAATGTGATGGATATGCTTGAATATTGCTACACAAAAAAATCAATATCAGAAGAATATCATAGCAATTCTTAAATATTTTCCAATATTGTTTCCATTGATAAACAAGTTTTATGCTTATTTTTAATTAGTAATAGTAATGAAAATACAGTTTAATGAAGATATGCAAAATAAAAAAGGAATCACAAAATTGAAGCTTATGCTTAACAATGAAGACTTTTTTTTTGTCATTAGATCCAGAATCCTAACAAATCCTTATTACAAAATTCTGATTTAAGAGTTGAATATACTTTCAAGTTAATTAGTTCTTTTTGACATAATCATAAAACAATTGCAAGGATAGAGCAAATGCTGTTTTTATCCAGTTGTATTCATTACTTTTATTTGTTAGAATTTTTTTTTAAAAAATGCATTGAATTTATGATGCAGTTAATTATTATTTTTTTCATTCACACGAAAATAAAATATTATCTTCTCCAAGAAATTTTTGAAAGGAAGCAAACATTTCTAGGTTATTATCCCTAAAACTTTTTAATATGCAGAAAGATTATTTTAAAATGCTTAAAATTTTATGTTTAGAATTGATATATATTTAAAATAAATTTGATTCATTACTTTGTTTAAAAAATCAGTCGGGTAAAAAAGCAAATATTTTCAATTTTGATAAAAAAGCAAAAAACAAGATGCTAATATAGGATTTTTTTATCAAAAAGAAAAATTTATAATTCTTCTTTGAATTTAAAAACTCTTTTTAGAACTTTACAGCAGAATAACTATCCTACTTCTGTGTGATATAAAAGATTCATAATTGGAATCCATCTCTTGGCATAAAATTCACAAGAGAATGACATTACTTTTTATGTCATTAGCTATTTATTGAAATTTCTGATAATACTTTACTAAGAAAGATGTCAAAATATTATGTTTTCTGAGTGGATAATGCAATGAACATATCTTCACATCCAGAAAAACCATTTTTAATTTTATAAATCCTGAAATTATGCTAGTCATGGCTGTTACCTCTGCCAATGCAATTCCAATGCACTTGTGCCATTCAAGATCATTTTCTATAAAAAATGTCTATTCATTTTTTCAAATATATGTCTTCTTTCATTGTGCTGGAGAGAATTCTATAAAACAACAGGTGTTCATGAATTTTTAAATTATACAGGTATCTGACAAACTATTTAACAATAAACATTCATATAGTCAGTTTATTCATTAAGCAATATAGCAAATGGAATACTTTGTTTGATTCATGGTAATAACAGACATGATATTATTGGCAATGCTATATGTTCTTTTTTTAATGGTTTTGCAAATATTTAGTGCTACTGATATGATGAGACACTAATTTGTTTTAGCAATTACTAAAGCTATTTTGAAAGAAGCTTTTACAAATGTGTCATTTAATTTTGTATGCTTTGAAAAAAAACTTAATTTACCATTTTAATTTTTTGATCTTTCTTTCAAAAATCAATTGCCTTGTTTTAAATTTACTATGCCCATTATTTAAGTGGTATCTAAGATTTTCATGTTTTACACAATTATTTGACAACTGTTTCTGGAAGATGACACATATAGGCTTGTTTGGATCATTAGATGAAGGCAGTAATCCATATTTCAAATAAGGGATATTATATTTACAAATTTTTTCTCATGATATTTTCTGTCTCATTTGGATAATTCTATTAGTTGTAGTAAAATATGAGACATTGCCACTTGTATTATTTGTTCTCTTTACTGCCTTTGATTGATTGATTTTACAAATCCAGTGTATTTTTATTAGCCACTTATCCATCTCAGAGTTAAACTTTTAATGAAGAATTATTAAACACACTAGAACTAATGATAGTCATTACAAAGACAAAATTACTAAACTGCACAAATAAGTATTTTCCAGTCTTTATTATGCTGATGTATATGAATTGTAAAATAAATTGAGCAATTATTAGGTCACCCTACATAGCATAATGAGTGCATTTTTATATTAAAGTCTAAAAAATATATCTTATCTATTCCTAATTTACAAATTTGAAAATTATTTTTGTGGCTCTTCTTAACAACGTATGTGACATCCAGTCAGAGAAACTCTCTCTTAAGTGACTGTTGACATAAGTAGAATAATTAAGCAAATACTTATATATATATATCTCAAGTTTATTTTAGGTGGTTAGTGAAAGATTAAGATTAAAATATCAAAGTGCATATTAGTAAGATAACATAGTAGGTTGTATTCAAATTTAGCACACATATAGGTGCACATACATTAGATGTAGAAAATTTTATCCAAGTTTGAACAAAATGCTTTTATTTTTTTAAACTAAAAAAAATAAAAAAGTTTTCTTTTTATATAAAAGTTTAATACTTTAGTAAATAAAGCATAACAATTTAAATACTGTCTATATCTGATTTCAAGTCCAGACAAGACAAGATTAAGGTTTTACATAAAATAAATTGAAAATCAGAAATAAAATTTCTATATGTTTATGTTCTGTGAATTAATTATTTCTTTAGTTTGTTTTTAAAATAGAAAATTCTTACAATAACTTTTTTTTGTAAGTATGAGATTAGAATTCTCTAGAAAAAAGCATTTAATGTAAACAGTGTGCAACAGAAATCAATCTGTCTCTTTTATTTTCAAATTCTCTTGCTGGTCATGCAGACTGTCAATATAAAATTTATCAACAAACGGATGTGCAACTACTAAAAAGCTCGTTAGTGCACTGAAAAGTGTTCCATGCATTGCTAATTTGTACCTAAAAAATTCTGTCTAAGTATATAGAACCAACTTTATCAGAATAATATCAGGATATTTAATTAGTTATAACTAAATCAACCATGTGCCAACTCTAGAGAAACTTATAATTAATAATTATCAACAATGAATATTTCAAATATGTGTAGAAAACAACTGATGACAAAATAGATATTTCAAATGTATGTGGAAATCTAACTGTGACACAATGTTTAAACTCAACCAAGAAAAACCCAATATCCTGCAATATCAGCTTATAATTTTGAATTTCAAACAGGTGCTGTATTTTTCTGACTTCTGAATAAAGTATAATCCAAGGTAATTGTATTAAAATCATTTTAATATATGAATTTTTTCTACAGTACATGCTTGTTCATACCTGCACGCCAATATGTAATATGTAGGAGTTTGAACTCAGACTTTCAGATGACCCTCAATTATCTATGATATCTCATACTGCTGACACCCTTGATCACACACATGTCGAAAAGATAAATTAATATATAAACATTTTATGAATTTTATTTAAATTGTGAAATGAACTTTCTTTTTTTTTACCGCATGATTTACATTATTAATTATTTCATCATTATTTCTTGGTTAAATTTTTTTATTTATTTTAAATTAATATTCTTGTGTGAAATAGGATAAGAGTATAAAACAAATCAATCGCAAAACATATTTATGAAAGAGAATTATCAAAGTTATAATATTGAACCAATTGTAGAAATATATATAATTAAAAAAAAAAAACAGATCTCCCTCCAGTAGAATTTTTTTTTTGTTAAGGCAAACATATAACAAAGTTCTCTTAGCTTTTTTTTAAAAAAATATAAATTGTATTAGACGTGATATGTTGGACTATTTCAATCATCTATGAGTGAATGTTGAATGTGTAAAAAATTTTAAACTTTATTTAAACTTTCCAAATACAAACAAATTATTAGTAATAACACACAAATAGACAACACAGGTTAGTAATTACGCAACATTTCGAGTAGTATTATTCTCTACTTTTCTTCAGGTGTTGCTGGCCTATATGCACAGTGACAAAATTTGCTTAGAAGTTGAATTCGCACCTTTAGATTCTTGAATATTGAATTTAAGGCCAATGCTTCTAACAAGTTGTTTGTATTTGGAAAGTTTAAATAAAGTTTAAAATTTTCTATACATTCAACATTCAGTCATAGATTATAGAAATAGTCCAACATACCAGTTTAATAATATACTATCATCACAATTAAATAAATTGCATTCTGTCAAAAATAAATCGATCAAAACTACTTATACTAGAATAAAATGCCTGCCACGACAATTGTAGAATGGTGTGGTTTTGTAAAAAATAAAAATGTATCTACAAAAATAAAGAAGGAAAAAGCAAATATATTTATTTTTAATATAAAGGAAGGTCTGTAAACGATTGAAAATAGTTTTATTGAACAAAGTGCAGAATTTCCAGATAAAAAATAAATATACTTTACTATTATTATAACAACTATTAAAGAGAGAGAAAAATTAATCAAATTAAAAGCATATTTTTCATAGTGTCTTGAAAAGTTTTATACAATCTTGGATAACTATTTTATTGTATACTGAAATGTCCTGAACGTGCTTTACTAGACATATCTACAGCTAGGGAGTCTATTATGAGCACTCAAGCGATAAACTATTCTATTATATTTTATCACGTTTGATTGACAGCAAATACAAGAGTGGAAGATTTTGGAGTTCTACAACCATGATTCACGGTTTTTGAACTCTCTAGATATGTTTTATTTTCTCGAATAACTGTTGAATTTTTATTTTTTATATTTTCTAAAGTATTTTTATTTTGTTGATCCTATTAGTTCTGTGTAAACCCTCATTTGTTATCTTTTTATCGTAACAATCTAATATTAATTGTTGAAATTCTATCTTAAAGTTTATTAAACTGCCACCTGGTTGTAGATAGTGAGTTTGCAATGTTTACAGTTTTAAATAATTAAGATGGATTTATTATCGCTTATTATTATACTATATGTATAGACAACTGAATAATAATTATTATATTTTTAAATAATTAGTTCATACTTGTAATAATTAATGTGTAATTTTGTAGATAAAACAACAACAACAAAACTGATAAATAAACAATTACAAATATTAAGATCAGATTTACAATATCCTGTCATTATCCTCTCCCTCTGATCAGGAGCAGAAGATGGAAGGCAAGCTGATGACGTAATTATGGCAATTTATGAAATTAATTTATTTTTAATTTCCACAAAGTCACTTTAATATGTTTTTAATTAGATGCAGAAAAGGTTAATGGTCAACCATTACTTAAGTGATCACATGTGTTAGATTAGAGAAGTATGTAGTTTTTATGAGCAGATAAAAACATTAAATTAAGTGCCTATAATTTCATTTCTTTCTGTAAGCAGCTGAAAAAAAATCTATTGAAATTTTAAAAAAATCTATTAGTTAACTGCTGTGATTTCTTTAAATAGGGCACAAACATCTAATGATTTAATGTTAGCAATTAAAATAATGCCCCCTGCAGTTTAAAACTGGGTTTAAAAAATAATAGTAACTTTTATTGCAAAAAAAAAAAAAAGTGAATAAAAAAATTCTTTATTTAAATAATAAAGTTCAGCCTTTTAAACAGCTCAATTAAAATCCCCCCCCCCCTGCCAATCAAGTTTATATATCTTAGGTTTTTCACTTACTTTTTTTAAGCAAAAAAATATTGAATAAAAATAAATCATAAACTTAATACCTATAGATTCAGACTTTCTTCTCATTAGTAATAATCGTTGCAGAATAGTTCAATCATATTTTATTCCATACTGACAGCAAAATTTAACTCTGTTTAGATTATTCCACAGTCATCTATTATAAGCTTTAAGAATCAATAGATACTAGACAATAGTATTTTATTCACATTCCTAGTCTAGTTTGTTTATTGGTCATCTTCAATGAGAAGTACATTTGCCTCACACATCTAACAGGCACCATTAAGTCTTTTATACAATATTGCCTCACCCTAATGATTTCTTGCTTAATAGCAATTTGTAGACATATGCACACTTTTGGAAGTTTATGGAAAAAGTCATTTGCCATTTGAAATAACATTTTATTTTCTGTATTCATAGGAATCTTTAATGATTTCCAAACTTAATGAAATTATTATTTATTATGCATTTTATAAAGAATATTTTTTCTAGTACTTGAATAAAAAAACAGGTTATTAATAACTTATTTTAATTTTTTTAATTTAATTGCTATAATGAAATATTATTTTTAAAATTTATAGTATATATTATAATTTGGTTTATATATTCAAACTGCATAAAACATTATATGAATTTATTTTATTTTATTATTTAAAACAAAAAAGTTGTGGATAATCATATTTAAAAAATTTGAGTAACAATTTAAATTAATAATAAAGAGAAAAAGGTATTTATTTTAACATTTAGAAAATTGTTAATTACAGGGCATCCAATATTTTAAACACTATTAGAAATATTACCCACTTTTATTTAATTTTGATAAATAATATAGGTTTTATAAAAATATTTTTAATAGATTCATATTTTGAAAATATTATTATTCACAATAGCAAAGAAGTTTTATTTTTAGTGAATAAAAAATAAAAAATAGTCAAGTATCACATAACCCCATTTCTTTTTTAAGCTTATAACAAATAAACAAAGAGCTTTCCTAATTGCTCAACAAACTTTGAGATAAATGCTTAGCAAGAAAAAGCATTTAAAATATCTATCTGAAAACCACCCCCATTCCCTGACCAATGGTTTCATGTTTTTGGCACTTCTCAGAGAGGCACTAGGATAGTTTCAGACAACCCAAAAACAGCACTTATCTAAAAGTTGACCATGACTCAATGGTAAACTCTAATGTCTGAAACTATCCTAGTGCCTGAGGAGTGCCAAAAGCATGAAACCATTGGTCAGAGGATGGGGTGGTGATTTTCAGATAGAGATATTTTAAATGCTCCTCTTGCTAAGCATTTATCTCCAAGCTTGTTGAGCAACTAGCAACACTCTTTGTTTAAGATTTGTTTTTGTTTTTAACAAATAGGATTATGCACAAAAAGTAGTGAAACTGCCTGTAGTTTTTAAATTTCTTTTTATTTTGTTTCTAAATATTTGAATAATTATATTAGTGAAATAATAAATGAAATATAATTATATTAATAAAACAATGTAGTAAAATAACTTTTCTCCTTGTCACCTACATAAACTCATGAATAAAAAAAATTTAATTATTTTAATAGTGAAATTTCATAGTGATGGAAGTCCAATCTTTATTTTCTTAGTATAATAAGATATTACTAGGTTAATTAAGTCTATAAATCTCAAATTTCAAACACATTACGTTTTTGAACTCAGAGTTGACTAATAGCTGAAACTAGTTTAAGGAATTGAATATAGTTACCATTTTGTATCAATGATTACTCAAGATAACAATAACTGCTTTTGAAATGAAACAAACTAATGTTTCTACCACATGTAATAATTATTGTAATATGCTGAATGAACATCATGTTGTGAAAATTGACAAGTTGTCTTGTGACTTAATATATTTTTTTTAACTAAAGATATCCAAAACATGTTTTAAGTTAATAACAAGTAGATAAGCTAGATCACTAGGGACTCTAGTATCACTTGGGAAATTCTCAGTTATATGAAAAAATATGCTCCACTTTATATTTAAATCCAAGTTTATTGATATTAAATAAATAAGTATAATGGTCAAATATCTAATACAATTTTTTTATTTGTCCACAATGTTGCAACAAATATATAAACTAAATAAACAATCTAAATAAAATTGAAATAAACAACTATTGATAATTATATTTTAATAATTATCAAACTGACTTTGAGATCTTGAGAAGGTCGCAATGGAGATGAAAGCCAATTTGATAAATATTAAAATATAATTATCAATAGTTGTTTATTTCAGTTTTATTTAGATTGATTATTTAGTTTATTGAAATTAAGATTAATGCATTAACCAATATATAACATAGCATTTATTTTATTAATTAAAATAAATATTTTGAGTTTTAAAAATACATTTTAATTTCAAAACTAAATAAAACATTACTATGATTAATTTTTTTGTCTTATGATCAAATTAAAAGTCATATGATTTTTGTGTACCAAAATCACTGGCTGATCTCAGCAGCAATATTCTATTAATCCAACTATTTTTTTATTAACTTTTCTTGATTTGTACTAGACTCTTTAACTTTTTAATTTGCCAGGCACAAATTCACCTTACTTTAGACCACTAGCAGGAGGTCATCAAAGTATGAAATGATCCCAGGAATTCCACTGCTAATTGATTAGTTACTCATTATATTATGACAAGAGACACTGAAATATCACTGGTATGTTGAATCCAAACACATCTACTTTCTTCTTAAGCTCAATCTAGCTTCTCTCCCCACCAGTTGCTTTCTTGTGGCCAGGAGGGGTTTCTCAAAGATTGGGCCCCAGTGCCAGCTCTGCCACTCAGCTGATGAGACCATAGCCCACCTATTATACAGGTGCTCCATCTTCTCTCCTATCAGGAACTTCATCATTAACAAAGTTTCACTAGACATCAGAAATGTTCTATCAATTCAAAACACAATTAAATAGGGAATCTATGCATCCATCAGACTGTCCATCTTCTTGACCATTACCTTATGGCTTAATCAGATACAAATTAATGTTTGGACATTTTAAAAATACTCCACTTCAGATTTACATCAAGCTACTTACACAGGCTAAAGTCAGAAACTCAACCCTTGCACCTCAGCTGTTACACAGAGACACTTGGGAAAAAGATTAAGTTTCCAGATGAATAACCCACCATGAATATCAGGACAGTGCAGAATGTGTTCTCCTTTTTTAAAAATCTGTATGCTTTAAATACAATGTAAACCTTTCAGTGTACAAAGAACACTTCATGTTTAAATAAAATATTTTAATATATATATATTAATACTAATAGCTAGCATTAATATATATATATATTGACTGAGTAAATGATTTTATTTCGGAACAGTAACAAATTGGGTATTTTAACAGTTATTGGTGTTTTGATAATCTAAAATAATTACTGCACTATCCATTGGTCTTCGATTGTGTTTTTATCAGCTCATTTTTATTTTTGTACTTGCACTCAGCAAAGATGCAGACTGATTAAGAATTTATTTTATTAGGTCACCTGGGATACTGTAGCATTTAATGTAGATATTAGGATTCATCAACAATCTAACTCTTAATGCATGATCTCTCCTCTTTGAGGAATGTTCCAAAATTACAAGTCATTGTCTTCCTTTGCAAGTCAAACTCATAGTTAACTGCTTTTCCATTAGCTTTCAAATAGCATGTGTTGAATTTATATTTTTGCATAATTACCAAAGGTTTTAAGATAAAAATAAATATTCTGAAATTGTATAACCTTATCAAATATTAATTTAGATGGATGTAGTGATGCTGATTATTATCCTTTGCAATTCAGATACATAATTAACTGTCTTTTCATCAACTGCCTAGTAGAATAATTTGAGTTTATATATTTATATTATTACCAGTAACTTTGTAATAAAGTAAGTGTTTGGGTGTTCTATGGCCATATCAAATATTAATTTAGATGGTGTAGTGATGTAGACTGTGACATGAGGGCATGATAAACAGCTGATCCACAAAAACTGATGAGGGTGAATGACTATGATTTTGATATAATTTCATTACTGTCCAAAAAATTCAGTTTGTCCAGATATGCCAGCCAGTATCATGGATAAGTTGAATTGAACTCTTTAAGTAACTATATGTGAGCCATTATAAAAAATAATTCCAGAACCACAAGCCAACAAGTATTTTTATTTTACGTGACTGGCATTCAGACACTTAATATAACATACTGTGTATCTGGATACATGTTATTGTACAGATAGTGATGGTAAACCTGAATTAATATTTTAAGTATTCTATTATGATATAATAATAACACAAAATAAAAGATAACTTCACATAATAATTATAGAGTTCATTCATAACACATCCATCAGTACAGAAAATATGAAAAGAGTGCAAACTTTCTTTTAAGCTGCATGCTAATCTATATCTTCAAGTGAAGAAAGGATAAAGAGAGACAGCCCATTTTTTTCTAAAAGAACAAAGGGAATGGTCCATCAAACAGAATATATTAATTTACCTATTATTTCTATTGGTTTGTTTGTTTGTGTACATTATCCAATGATAAATCATTTTAAACAATTCAAAACAAAACAACACTCTCCATATAGTAGTGCCATCTTGTGCTAACAAGAGCAATCAATGAGATAGTGATCATGTGATGTTTAGTGATAAATCATTTTCTGACTGATGACTCCAAATAATTTTATTTTTTAAGGATAAACAGAAATAGGTCATGACAAATATAAATTCAAGAAACTTATAAACAATTAAAAAAAAATATTTTATGATTTCAGAAAATATTATTTATTGTATTTTAATTTTCAAAAGGTAATTTTTGTTTTATTTCTTTATTTTAAGAAAGTAATTTTTGTTTAATTTCTTTATTTTATTTTTTGTGGGCTGCCTTTTTTTTCGTTACCTTGTCTTAGGTTTTTAATTATATCTGTTTTGTAATAACAATTGTTAATTTTATTTATTTAATTAATTGTTGTTTTTTTTCGTTTTTGATTTTTTCTTTAAGTAATTTTGAAATTTAATATATATATAATCTCTTTCACTCCCTCTCTTTCTTTTTTATTATCACTTTGATATGTATAAACAAATTTTTAGCCAATTATCATTTTAATTAGAATGCAATGGATTTTTCATTTTCAATGTTGTTCTTCAAGTGAAATAATTTTAAAATATATCATCTACTAATAAAATATTATGTAAGTTCAAAAATAGTAGAGGTGAAGCTTCTTTAAGTATGATTTTAAATAATGGATCTAATCTTGACTCCATAGATAAAAATTCTATTTTTGAGTTACTTCAACAAATAAATAAAAAGCATAATATGCTATCTATTTTACGTTGGTTCACAGTTTTTAGAAAAACGTAGTTTGGAATTTGTTTCAGTTTAAAATAATATCAAATCAGTGATGGAAAAGCAAAAATAAAAAGATAAGGTCCCTTGTTATTTGTCTTCAAAAAATAAATTAGTACAGTAGCAACTCTTTCCATACAATAGTGCCACCTGGTGCAAGCATAGTAATCAATAAATGCCAGAAAGTTTATGCATCAAAACCCCTATCTAGTGGCTGTTCATCCTATATTTCCTCAACCTAACTTTTAAATTATGGATTTCATCAGTGAAGAGCCTTGAATATGAGAGCACTGCATCTAGATCTTTGGATGTAATGCACTCCTTCAGAATCCATCTTTTACCTTTTTAATTAAATAAAAAGCTATGAGTCCAAACTAAAAATACAATAATGTTTTTAAACCAAGCTAATTTGCTTATATACTCATAGAGATCTAAACCCAATTCAGTATCTATATATTTTGGTGTGCATTAGATTCAAAGATCTAAATGCATTATTATCAGATTTAAGGCTACTCAGTGATAAAATCCATAAGCTAAAAATTAGCCTGGGTTAATAGATGAATAGGCACTAGATAGGAATTTTGATGCACAATCCTTCTAGCATCCATTGATTATTATGGATTTCACTAGTTGGCACTTATTTGTATTAGAGAGAGAAAGAGAGTTTTTACTGATTTAACAGATTGTGTAAGCATAAGAAATGATGGTCATGTGATGTTTTAATAATCAAAAATAAATTACTGATTTAAAACAATAATGATTTGAAATAATAATAGATTTATTTTTGTCAATAAACAAGAGAATTAAAAATATATTTATTTGACTTTTTGACCAATATTTTATCTAATAAGTGAATATTTATAAAAGATTTATTACTTTAAAATTGCACATTATTTTAGAGGGTATGTATGGTGGCTAATAAAATAGTTTTAAATTTATTTGGATCAAAGATGGAAAAATTTCAATGAGATAACATACGGAAGAAAACATTGTCAGGATTAATCCTGAATCTGATTTGTCAAATTTATGATAAGTTGAAAACTCTTCCAAGAGTCTTTTTACAGAAAATATCAGAGAATAAATCGGTTAGTGAAAATGTAAATTTAACATTTTTTGTATAAATGTAAGGTAGCATGAAAAAGAAATTGATGAATTAATGGTATAATTACATTTAATTCAAAGTTAATTTAATATAGTACTTTTAACTGAACTCTGGATTAAAAGTTATGAAAAAAAGTTTTACAAATTAGAAGGGTATACTTCTATTATTCAATCTAGAATTAAATGGCAAAAAAGGGAATTTTATTTTATTTTATATTAGGTTATAATGTAATTATTATTGAATTCTCAATACCATATACACTTTTCATACAGTTATGTAATTCTACCAAACTTGTACTGTTCAAGTTAATATGAAAAGGTAAAATGAAACTAATAAGTAAATCTCAACAACACTGAGTTAGCATTTGCCAGATTACTGCCAGAATCATAATGCTGGATAGAATTCTGCTGTTAAAAATATGCATATATAGTGGTGTTGACAAAAATGTAAATCAGGCATAATATGTAAATTAGATATTCCATTTTTTTTGATAAAGAGACACTGGAATCTTTTCTATTGATGGGATAGAATCCTTTGCAATAGCCCAAGCTTTTTTATATCTTCTTTTCCTGTCATCCCTCTTGGAACATATTGTTCTTATACTGGAGAGAGAAAAAGTGTTCTGTAGCCAGCTCATGATCAAAAAATATCAATTTGTATTTGATTTAATTTAGTTGGATGCCAATATTTCTCTTAATATGTTGTAAATATTTATACAGTAGATATAGTGTTTGTTTTTTTTAATTTTACTTTTAAAGCATAAAAAAATAACACTTGTTGCTTTATATTTATCATGGCAATATTCAAGTTGGTATTTTTAATGCTGTATTTAAAAATTTATTCTTAAGTTTAAATGATAAATTCTATCATTTTTATTGATAATGTAAATATAGACATTTATGGAGAAATTACTTTAACTTTTTAAAACTATTTAAATTTGGTTTCATTTTTTTTACTTATTTAATTAATGTTTACTTCGATCACCATATTATATCTTTACCATCTTCTCTTACTGATTATCCTGGAAATATTACTTTGAAAACATCATTATTGAAATGGTGTGTTACAAACCAAATAGAATTGTATTTAATTATAACAAAAATAATATTGCTCTTAGGCAAAAGTGTTTAGAATATTATTTTATAAGATATTGCATTTTTTAAATAACTACATGATTAGAATCAAATCATAGAGATCAATAATGTTTGTGCAGATTTTCAATGTTTGTAGACAAGATTAAAGAAATTTTTAAAAATTTGCTGATTTACAAAATCTATAAAAGGTAAAATATAAAAAGAAATGATTTGACTACAAATTAATTGATATCTAAAATAAATAGAAAAGAATAAATTATGGATTTTAATTTTATAATCCATTTTTTATTTCAATTTTTCTCCAATGTTTCAATAATATTTTATGTTCACTATCAATCATTGATTATTTCTATAATATATGTATATATATTTACAATGAGTTTACAAAGATTTCCAAAACAATATAATAAAAAAAATGTTATATCACATAAACTACAGGAAAATTGAAATAAACATTAATAATTAAAGATTATTTTATATAAAAATGTTGAAAGAAATAAGCTAAAAATATTTGTAATTTATGTAATAAAATATTTTTCATGTTATATTGGACATTTTTGTAGATTTTTTAATAAATATTTATTTGTGTATATATATTGAAATGGAGGAAAATTGAAATAGTTCATAAAATAAAAAAAGATGATTTGAAACGAATTAAAAGAATTTTTTGTTTAAAATATATTGAAAATAATGAGCTATATTTGTAAAGTAAATGCTAAAATACTTATTTAATAAATTGTTTTTCTCTTCACCAATAAAAATTGTAATTATAAATATGCGATATTTTTTTCGCATGCATTAACGGTTAAAAATAAAAAGGAAGAAACATCAATCTTCTGGGACCATGAAGCTATTACAGGCCATGTATTCGAACCCAGTTCTGCTGAAATAATTTGCATAGAGAAAAGTAATGCCAAAAGAAAAGTCAAAGAAGATTTTTATATAGCAAATGATCTCAGTACCATTAACAGAAGAGAGGCATGCTTTGCTCTCACCAAACAATGGACTAACTAATTAAAAATTCAAGCTCATTTGCATATGTGTACAATAAATCACAACAGTCTTCATAAAACTATGAGTATGAGATTTAAATACTAAATCTTGAAAGTGCTAAGTAGGCATATTAAACATTATAGTATAATTACAGCTTCACTAATGCGTGCGAAAAAAATCACATATTTATAATTAAAATACTTACTATAGATTTTATTAAAAAAAATAAATTGTACAAGATTTTTAAAGTAATACCCTATACTAAAGAAATTAAATCACAACTGGAAGTATTAAAAAAAGAATTTAAAAAAGATATATTTAAATCTAAAATAATTTCTTTGATAAAATCAATTTCTTAAAATTCAAGTAAATTAGGCAATGTTTGGTCTACTATTTATTTAAATTATTTTGATTAATTGATCAATTTCTTATAGTGTATTTAAAATGTTTTACAGTTTAACTTTAGAAATGATATGATTTAAAAAGAATTAAATAATTAGATTGAACATTCATAGATTTACAATAGCTAGCTTAAGATTTAATTTACAGTTCAAAGATTAATTTAAGAGTTCTGCAGTTTTGAAGAAATATTACCAATCTTCTTCAGCAGCTTGGACATCAGGCACTTGGAGGTAGTCATTATGGACTCTTTTTTAGATAAGTTATTTAGTGATAAAGTCTTCTCTCTACAGAAGGCAGTGGAACTGATGATGGTGATCACACACCATTGTGTCACATAGAACGGTGTTGGAGATAACCATTTCCACAGGAAGAAATCGCAAATCTGTGGTTCTCCTCCTACTCACACATTATATAATTAAAACTGGCATAGACTTGGGTAGCAACACACATAAAATTTTCAGAGTATATATTAAGGTTCTCAAATATAGGTTATTTATACCAATTTTAAATCCTAAATTATTTTCCTACAAGCTGGATTTACAGTGGTGTATCAATATACAAAATTATAGATCATACAAATAAAAATATTTACCGGATGTACCTCTTCATTTCTTCAGTTCAAAGCTGCATTATTCCTATTAATAAACTTATAGATTCATGATTGCTATATTCTGTGCTAGGTTTTGACAAAATTTTGATTTGGAGAGCACATATATATGTAAACCTTGCCTGGTTTGCTTCACTACTCACATCCAATCCAAATAAAATATATAAAAAATGGTGGGTTTTTTTTTAGCTTCTCTATCCATACAAGGATGACTCTAAACCTGTTTAAGTCACCATTGGATGCCTGTCATCAGCAGGTAAGAGGCTGTATGGTATATAATAACAACAGACCCTATAATTTCAAATTGATATGCATTCTCTAAAATATAAAATAATTGTTTCATATAGTACAATTTGATATTTTCTTATATTCTTCTAGGGGTTAAGTTAATGACAAGGTTAAATTTTAAAAGGGTAAATAATGAAGTCTTGGTGTGTGTGAATGCTATAATTGGAATGCCTGTTGGAGCTGCATAATCGGGAAAAAATATTATACACATATACATGAAATCATTGTGTGCCAACATATTACAATTTGAAAACAATCTCCACCTGGGGTTGTGTAAACAATTAATGAGCCCCCAACATTGCAATACTGGGGTTGTGTAAACAGTTAATGAGCCCCCAACATTGCAATACCATAATCAGAAAAATATAAATTTATACATACATAGCTTGCACAGCAATTCACAGTCAGTTCAGGGTTGTAGGAAAAATCAGAGCTTCACACTTCAGCATTCATAATTGGGAAAAAATATATACTCAAAATTATTGTACACCAATGCAGCATATAAAATTAATCTGCTGAAGGTCATGGAAAATAATCATAGCCCTAGACTTGGGCTTCCATAAGCAGAAAAAAATTTAATCTATGTAATAGTCATATTTGTACATTCACATAACAAAATCCAAAGTCCAGGCAAAATACACCAAAGCAGATATATATCAGGTGGTGAGACCTTGAATCTGATCAAGCTTCAACACATTGACCAGTACTCTATGATTTAACCCCCTATGAACAACATTTATAAAGTTACACCCAGTCTCAATTCTTCAGCAATATGACAGAAAATGAAGAAACATGAGACTCAGAAAAAATTAACAATTTACATATATAATTAACAGCCAAATAACTACTTAACATGCTAAGACTTAACTAAAAAAATGTATATTATGCATATTAATAATAAAAAATTGGATAACTTGGAGTTGGATTGTGAGCAATGATATGAAACAAGTTATAATTTTAAATAAGTTTTATTAAAATAAATGCTTAAATAATAATTTATGCAAAACAAAAAAACTAATTAATTGGGTTAGGTTACATATGTGATTAATCTGCACAGGCATGACAGAAATGATGAGATGAATATCAATACAGTGGTCTCAGTTTTTATTATTTCAACTTAATTTATACAAGCATTCTTGGTGAACAACTCACACCTATTATATTTTAATATGCCAAGCTATTTTTTGCTTTGCCAAGGTTCTAAGATAAAACGTTAGCCAGGATGATTATTACATATAGCATTAAGCTGATCATCTAAATATTACAAAGGAACAATTAAATAAGCTCAAAATGCAGATTCATCATGGTAACCTAGATTGTGGGTTAACACTAATGCTAAAACATTAATAAGAATGAGAAGAACTGGTTACCTTAGATTTACATCTATAGACTATGGAACTAATAGAATACTCAAATAAAGGTTGCAGTGTGGTGAGTAATTGTTCATGGGCTTCAGTATCAGTGCCCTAACATCGAACAGCTTGCTACAATAATAAAAAAATATTTGTTCGGGAACTTGCATCACCTATTCAAGTATCCTGGCCTTAAACTCAGTAACACACTTGGTGCTTTAAACCCAAATTGAGATGAAATGGGAGCAGCTTCCACTGCTATCCTATCAAGACAGCAAAATGTTAATACTCCAATGGGTGCTTAGTAAGAACACACAACACCTAGTAATACTGATATGTATATATAGAAATAATTAACTAATTTCCTTTAACAGATAGCTTCTATCTGCTAAAACTAACTCAATCCAGTTTTTAAATTTGCATATAGTAATCATGTTAAGTAAAAGGGCTAACTAATTATTAATCTAATTAATATACTGAATCTGTATTTATATATATTAAAACAGGTAAAATTCACTATACATATTGCCACACACAGCAAGCTAGAGTAATCAATGGATGCCAGAAGGCTTGTGCATCAAATCACCATCTAGTGCCTACTCATCCACTAAAACAATTACTTACTGTCTTGAAATTTTGGCATATAACATGAATATTAAATAATGAAATGAAATAATTTACAACAATAGTTATAGGCATGACCATAGTTTATAGAAAATATAAAATAATAGCTGATTACAGTTATTAGAAGTTAAGAAATGATTTACATTTAGTTAAAATTTAGGCAAGTTTTGCAGTTTAACTTTAGAAAAGAATGAATGTTCATAGATTTCAATAGCTAGCCTAAGATTTAATTTACTGTTTAAAGATTAATTTAAAAGCTCTGCAGTTTTGAAGAAATATTACCAATCTTCTTCAGCGGTTTGGACATCAGGCACTTGAAGGTAGTCATTATGACATTCTTCTTTGGATAGGTTGCTTGGTGGTAAAGTCTTCTCATAACAGCAGCCAGTGGAACTTTCCATCCTGATGATAATAATCACACACCATTGTGGCATGTAGGATGGGATTGGAGATGACCATTTCCCATAAGAAAAAATGGCAAGTCCGTGGTTCTCCTACTCACACATTATAAAATTAAAAATGGCTTAGACTTGGGCAGTAACACACATATAAAATTTACAGAGTATAACCAATTTCAAATCATATTATTTTCCTATAATCTGAATTCACAGTGTGGGAAAATCCTTTAACTTATTTACAAGTTCAATTTTAAATTTGTAAAATTTACTCAACTATTGTTTAATATTTTTAAGTCAAATAAATTTAGCTTAGTTGAGCCATTCAATTGCTAAAGAGATCCAAAATAGTGCTGCTTCATTGTATTTTGTTATTGGCTAAGTTTCAGTGTTGAAAATATTATTGCAAAAAATATAAATTTAGAAACATAGTCTATGAACTATTTTATAACTAGGTGTGTGGTGTGATTTTTATTGACAATATTTTAATTTTGCTTTAGCAAATTTAGTGAATCTTTTAGTAAACATTTCATTATATATGTATTGTGGTCCTAAGTGAATTTTATTCATATATATGTGACTCTCTATGAAAGTAATGAATTGACTTTGGAGCTACATTTTAATACAGGTACACTGTAATATACATAAACCTATAATATATCACAGTCTGTTCTCGTATATATATATATAAATATATGTGCGCTGATCCATATATAATGATGTTTATGTTGATATATGTTTACTCAAGGGGTTTAAAGTTAGCACTCATATAGTTATGGGATAAAACAGGTGATACATATAGTCTGTAAGAATATACCTTTTCAATATAAACATTAGAAATTGTTTACATGGATTTACTTTATAAAGTATACATATAAACAATAGCTAGCTTTGTTATTGCAAAACATTATTAGTGATACTGCAGCACATTATTTAAAATCATTAAAAACTTTTCAGAATTTTACTTTAAGAATTATTTTATTTTAATTGCTCGACATGAAACTATTTGAGTTGTAACCAATGCGCAATTATTTAATGTAAGAATTTAGTGCAATTATTTTAAAAATAAATATATATATATAAGACACTTATATTTGTCAACATCAACTAGTTCACATGACTACAATTTATTAAGTAAACATACATTTTTTTAAAATCATTTGAAATGTCAGAAATATTATCTAAACCCAAAATATTATTGAATAACACCAATATATGTCAGTTATTAAAAAGAATATTTAGAAAATCAATCAAGGATTGTAGTTCACAAAAATGAAAAACTCTTTTCAATATTTATAATTCATTAATCTCAATAAGTTCTAAGCATGATCTTCACTCCAGAAGATATCAGTTTAATAAATTAATATATGATGTGATGCACTATGGCTTCTCCTTTCTCGGAGTTAGAAATATCTCAGCCACTATGCTCAGAAAACCTTTTAGCCACATTTCCTTCCCTTTCCATTTCCCACTCTGTTTTTGTCTATTCTATGGTTTTTATATTTAAATCCCTCTTATCTTTTTCCAAACCCAGCATAAAAACTAAGAACCCATTTTCTGTATAATCACTCTGTTTATATTTATTCTCCCACAATATTATTATTTGCACCCGTTCTGCTTGTAAGCACTTACATTCAATTAACAGATACCTGATATTTTTATGTCTTCCTTACATAACTTCCAGACTAAATCACTGACATTTTTTCATTTATGTGTACATTTCCTTGTTGCTAACAATCCTCTTCAAACCTTAAACAGTAAACTATTTTCCTTGTTATTATCATAAATTAACTCACACCCAATATTCTGTTTACTTCTATGTATAAATAAACTCTTTTACTCTGCATACTAATTCTACATCTCTCCAACTCATTTTTATTAATATACCTATTGTTCTATCCCATTTGCCACTATAACCTTAACAATTCTCCTAACACAATCATCCCACCTTTTATATAAGTATACTGACATAAAGTCTTTATCTAAATCTTCTATATACCATACTCCTTTCTTACCATTTAGTTGCCTGTCTTTTACTCATAACTCAATAACATACTATTTTGGCTATTCTTTTATTATCCGTAAATTGCAACATGACCATCCCATTTCTCCTTGAACTGCCTCCTTTGTCATTCATCACATCTGTATCGAATGCATGTCTTTCTACTTCTCTTTGTACTTTTTTAAGCAATCTAACATCCCTTTACTAATACATAACACATTGTTATCATAAGTTAACTTTTCTACTGCCACTTCTTTCAATACAATTCTATCAGCATCATATTTATTAGATGAAACATTGTTAATTTCTTTTATTAGTCCCCTTCTTTTTTTCACTTAATTTATTCAATTTTTTTTCCCATTCATCCAAGGAATTTTTCTAATGATTCCCGAATAGTTATACCTATTTACCAGATTTAACTTTATATCCCCTATAAAAATTATTTCTCTTCTCTTTCTCTAGCATTTATCAACATTGCTTTTGATTTTACTTTACTAAATGCAATCCCTATCTCTTTATCCACCCTTATGCATGTCTTCAGCATAACTTCTATATCTTCCCTACTTTCTGTGTGCAAAAATATATCATTAACAAATAAAAGACCTGATAATATATACACTCCCTTGCCATCTAATAATGGTATCTCTATTTCTTTTCCTACTCTTTCTACTGCTCTTTCCATTTTTCTTAAATATAACAAAAACAAAATAGCTGACATAGAACATCCTTGGCTTAGTCCCACCCTACTTTTAATTCTAACTGATTCTATATTTTTTAATTGATACATATAGTAAATATTTTTATACAATCTCTTAATAAGATCCACCAAAGTTCCATTCATTCCCAAATTTACTAAACTTACCCATACCCTATTTCTATTTATTCTATCCTTTGGCTTTTTTATATCTATAAAGATGATATATAACTGTGTACCTGTATTCCTACTCATTTCTACAAGTTGTGTGACTACAAATAAACTATCCCCTATTCACCTATCCAAATGAAAACCTCCTTGCATTTCTCTCAATATATAAATTGTTTTCCATCCATTTTTCTATCCTTCCAGCCACCATATATTCCAAAACCTTATATAACACTGCCATTACAACTATCAGTCTATAATTCTTACTTTTTTCTTTAAATGGTAGCCTTACTCTTGTATTATTCAGATATCTTGAAATTCTCTCTTCTGTGCCATCTTATTAAAACATGATAATAGATTTAATTTTGTCCTATTTCCTAAATTCATCACCATCTCTGCTGCCCATCCATATAAATTTCTTATCTTTCCACTTTTCCAGTTTTTTCCCTGCCTTATTCATTTCATTTTCTGCAAACCTAATATTTCCATTACTATATGCTTTTATGTTTGTTATCATTCTGTCCTTCACATCAAACATCTTTTTCATATTCATTACTAACCTACACTCTTTTTCCTAATCGAGTAATACTATTTCTCCCTCCTCTACATTCCTTTTTTTTAAATTGGTTCTCAAATTTTTTGCTCTCAGTTATTCCACTTTTATTAATATCCTCCAATAGTTAATTTCATTCTCACTCTGTAATTATCTATTTTAGCCAACTTATTTTTTAAAAATATTTTTTCTCTTTAATATTAATTTCTTTTTTACTTTCTTTGTTTTTAATAGCACATTTATATTCACTGCATGCTTTTGTCCTCTCTTTTACACTTTTACTAATTCTCACTTTTCTATTACTTTTATTCTTCTGAATATTTTCAACTAAAACCCTATTTATCACTTTTTCTACTTCATGACACCAGTCCTTATATTCATCCCCAATAATCTTCCATATTTTCTTCTAATTTTTTTTTTATTTTTCTAACATATTCTTATCATTAATTTTCCATTCACATCTTTCACTGGACTTTCTACTTTTATTACCATTTTCCATCATATTATTAATCATCTCTATTATAAAAAAAAAAAAAATGCATACTTTCTTTTCATTATCAAATACTTTAATTTTCTGTATTTTATTCATTCCCTTTTTCTTTACTAATATATAATCTATTGTAAGAAAGATATTATTTCCAGACCATGTGTATTGCCCTCATAAATATCTGATAAATTTCCAATGCTCAAATTCACTCTCTTACAACAAAATTTCAAAAGCTGTCCATTCTCATCCATGTCATCAATTTCTTCAATATGCCCATTCATATCCTCTATAACCATTATTTTCCTCTCCCTTTTTTAAACTGTGTATATCCTTAACTAGACATTCATATATGCTACTGTACCAGTTCATTGTAGTTTAACTATTATCAGTGGCCATATGTACTATAGCCACTATCCATTCTTGTCTTCCTAACCTTATCTCAAACCACAAATATTCTTGTCACTTAACAGTATTTATTTTTTGTCATAATTTCTATACCATCACCCCTTTTCTGTTCTATTTATACCCTGTCATGCCAAATCGTCCAGGATAGGTTCTTCTTCTCTTAGATATGTTTCTACTACTGAAAAATATCTCAAGCTCTTCATTTTTAACTACTTTATTTAATTTCAGCCACTTTTCTTTAGTAATTAATGAATACTAGAAGACTTGTGCATAAAATATCTATCTAATTCCTAATTATTCAATATCCATAGACTAGTTTCTAGCTTATGGCTTTCATTATTGGGGAGTTTCGGATCTAAGAGCACTGCATCTGAATCTTAGCATCTAATGCAAACATCTAGCAGTCACCTTGAATTAATGATAAAGCTATGAGATATGATGGAAGCAGAATAATTTTTCAATCTGAACTAAGTGGTTTGTATAGTCATACAGATGTGAACCCAATTCAGTATCTATACATTTTGGTGTCTTTGCTTTTTTAACAATTACATCATATTATTCTATGGACAGGATTGATATAAAACCACTGAAATATCACATGATCACCATTCCCTATGCTTACATTAGCCTTTAAATCAATGGAAAACTTTTCAGACAGTAGTGCTACACAGTGCAAGTCATAGTAATCAATGACTATTAGAAGAGTTGTGTATAAAATACCTACCTATATATGTCTACTTATCCCATATCTTATGGTTAGTTACTAGTGAGATGCTTGAGATCTGAGAACACTGTACATAAATATTAGAATCTTATGCAACTAGCCAGCAATCACCTTTTACATACTTAGTTAAATATAAAGCTATGAGTCCAAGATGAAAACACAATGTTTTTAATTCAAGCTAATTTACTTGTATAACCATAAAGTTCTGAATTCAATTTAATATCTACATTTTATTTTTCTTGTTTATTTTATAATCAATCATCATTATTACATAGTCACATGATTACTTTCCTATACTTACATAAGCTGCTGAAATAATAGAAAACTCTGCAGACAGAGGTGCATCTCAGTGCAAGCCATCATAATCAAATAAATGCTAGAAGATGTGTAAGCATAGGAATTGATCATGCTAGGTTTTAGTGTTTTTATACCAATATTGCACATAGAATAATAGTAACTGTGGTAATTAAATAACCAAGAACATCAAAATGTATAAATATAGACCTGGGTTCAGATCTGCATGACTATATAAGTGAATTAGATCATATTGAAAACAGTACTGTTTTTTCATCTTAGGCTCATAGCTTTATATTTACTAAATAGGTAAAAGCTGGTTTCTGGAAAATTGTTTTAAAACCTAACAAATATGTGCAGCCACAAGTTAGAAACTAATGTGGGTTTATTGGATGAATAGGCACTAAATAAGGATTTTATGTACTAACCTTATAGAATCCAATGATTATCATGTTTCACACTGACTGGGGTACTGTCTGGAGAGATTGCATCTGTTTGAATTGTGAAAACATAAGAAATGGTGATCACATGATGTTTTAATAAATCAAACTATTATTTTCCAAGGGAATTGAATTAAGTAATAAAAATATTTGTCATTTTCAAGATGGTTTGTTATTGCTTTCAACCAATCCTTATTCAAATTAATATAGTAATGAGAAATATTCTAAAACAATTAAAAGTATCACAAGTGGTATTTTCTAATGTTACTTTTACATGTTACTATCCAATAGATAAAAACCTTGAATAAACAATTGACATTTTTATTAAGTACAACTCTTCAATGAACATATTTTTATTATTATGATAGGTATCACATTTTTCCTTATTTACATACAACTTCATGGTATATTGGTTCTATATTTTTTTGTCATATCAAAGACCAGAATTCAAGTTGGGATAATATTGTTTTTTTAGCTAGATGAAAATTTCAAAACAAGCTCAAGATTTTATATTCAAATAATTATCCCTTAGGCAATCCATTTATTTTTTTACTTATTACAACAGACTCATGTAAAATCCATACTTAAATAATTTTTACTGTAAAGATGAATTTGTGTATGTGTGACAGTTTTTGAACTAGTGATGTGACTCGGATAATAATTATTCATCAGTAATTTAATCATAACTATTTGTAAGCTGATAACAAGTATCTCATCTTTTGTATCACACTGCAATCATTACATTATCTATAGATTCTAATTTAATTAATAGTCCTCCATAATTTTCTGCACTGATTGAAGAATGATGGGGTTGAAAGTTAAAGAGTTATGGATTGAAGCTGAGTTATGGATTGGAAACTCAGTTTGTCACTTCTGGTGCCCAAACACTTCATAACCTTACAAGTGACTAGCCATTTGATAATATCTCTGTATAGTGCTGTGTTAAAACGGTGAATCTAAAAAATAAACATTCCTGGGTCAGAGCTTGACTATTATTTATGATTCTCAAACATTGCAGGGATTCAGTAAAAGCATGATATAGCATGATGATAAGTGGAAAATAAAGAATTAAGGTTCCAGTACTGATTCTCAGCTGTAAATTGCAAAAAAGATAGCTTAAACATATTGAATGTATGTGTTAAATGCTCAATCAGTCTCTACAATGATAACACAACATCCTAAGAAATTAGTTATATTATTATTTATTGATTTTATAAAACATTTGGTCTCAGATTAATATTATCTTCTTACTCAAAGTACTCTTCTTTTAATACCTATATTTTGGTTCAATTTTACCAATCTTTTAAAATAATTTTATGTGGAACATCTATCATAATAAAAGCTTATGCAAATGATCAACTTGCCATATTTTTCTAAAACCCTTATCATTCAGTAGACTAGTAAACAATTTCTTCTTCAGTGCTTTTCTTTGAAGGATTATGAGAGAGATCTCTTGCCATACAATAAGCTAAAACTATTTTAGTTTTTACATTACATATAAAATTTTTATATTAATTTAATCCAAGTTGTTAAACATATTCTAATTTACCTTTGACTCCATTTCAACCTTCCTAAGAAATTTTACTGTTTGCATTCTGTATAAATGTGCATATATTTTCAATAAAATTCTATTATTTAAAACGAATAAATTTGTCTGCAATAGTATTTTTTTTTAACAATTTTTAATTATTTGTAATGGAAATTTTTTGCACAAAATATTGAAATAAATACATTACATTTCAAAGTTCAATGAAGTTTCACCTTTTAATTATATATAAGACCCAAGCAAATCTTTTATTAATATTTAAATATTACTTTCACTTGTATATGCTGATTATTAATTGAAATTATACAGCTTTTAAAATAATTTCCTATTTGATTGTTTAATTTATTTTTATTTTAAAAACTGCAATAAATTAAAATAAATAAATATCCTAATTATTATATATATCTAAAACAAATATTAGTGTATATAAATTAGGCAAGGCAGGCAAGAATTACTTCTCTTTAATTAACCCTACTTTTGCTCTTATAATAACCAGAAAATGGATTCATAATCTAATATTCTTTGCAATTTAAAGATTAATAATAATATCCTTTATATGTACAAAATAAATACTGGTATGTGTACAAATATGCACATATATGTAAATTAATATAAAACAAACCATTCAATTTTTTCTTTTACCTTTCAAACCTTATTAGTGAACTTCCCTCTTCTTACCACCAATTTTACATTGCAATATTTAAAATTAAATATTAACAAACAACCCCTTACTGCATCATATTATGAATTTTGAAAGAAATATAAAAAAGAATTGAATGATTTTTCTTATATAATAAATAACAAATACATTGATCACATTATTAAAAATGAAATAAAATAAAAAAATGTTTTAAAAAAAGGTGTTAAAAATAGAAATAAAAAGGAAAATAGAAATTGCAATGATGAATGGATATAACAATTTATAAAAATATTTATATTAATATAAATAAACTTTTGGCAAAACTAATTAAAAAGTGCAATAATAATTTACACTATCAATAAAACAAAAAAAAAGTACAACATAAAATGCTTACTAAATAATAATTTTAATGAAAGCAAATGTAATAATAATAGTAATCTTTTGATAAATATGAAAATATTAATAATAATGATAATAATAGTAATTATTTAAATTATACAGGGAGAATTCATATGAATAAAAGTAAAAATGTAGTGATTTGTAAATAAATAAATTATTTGCAGAAAAATAAGAATGAATTAAAAACTAAGTTATAGGAACATTAGAATGATAATATTTAACTTTTTAAAAACAAAATTATTATGAAACATAAAAAGTTTGATATTAAAAATAATTACAAAGAAAGAAGTATAAAGTAGGTATTGCATATTAAAAAGTTAAAATCAACTTTAAATAATAATGAAAATTTTGTTTTAATTATAGAAAAATAAAATAAACATTTTATGATGAAATTGTTTATAAAAATTAAATATAAAAAAATGCAACATTTAAAAACTTTATTACATTTGAATTTAAATTATTTTAAAGTTAAATGAGTAGAAAATGATAAGTGTTCATTCTGTAATATGGATTGATAAGTTAATAAAGAATAATTTATTCTGAAAATGGCCAATGAGGTTGACTAAAAATTAACTATTATTGTGAATAAATTTTTCTATTATAAAACAAGAACAATCATTTATCTTTATAGTTTGTAATTATTTGCAAATGGAAAAATGAAATAGATTTTACAGATGAAAATGATTTTGAAGTTTATATATGAATACATACTTTTAAAAAATTATTATCTTTTGTATTATTCAAAAAATATAATCCATTCATTTTTATTCCATATCCCACATCAAAATATCAAAAAATAATACACACTCATTAGAAAACATGCTAATATAGAAAATTTATTAAAATTAAAAATAATCTCTAAATAATAACATCTCATGATTAGGAAAATTTAAACTTTTTATTTATTTATGAAATATTACATTTTATTCTTTTCTAATTCATGATGATGTTTTTTTTTAATCCTTCTAAATTTATAAATATATTGCATTAGTACTTTTTTAATAAGTTGAAGATTATGCAAATTTTTTAATATAAAAATATCAAATTATCATCATATTTCTTGTAGTGGGTTTTATAATAATACTTATAAATAATATAACAATATATAGCACAGCATTTCAAGTCTGAAAAAAACATTCTTAATAACAAAGGTTAATTTTATATGAAAACCAGTTCTCTGTTTAAAATTTGCAATTAATATTTAAAACTTAGAGCAGCTTTTTACTCTAACATTAACTTTTCTAAAAAATAAGTAAGTAGAGATTATCAGACTCTTAATTGTATTTAAATTTCCAACTTCAGATCAATTTTTGGCTTTTGCCTTTCTCAATGACATTTTATGACACAAAGTTGGGAACAAATAGTCAATCATCCAGAAAACACATTTAACTTTATTATTCAAATCAGCTTAAGGTTTTAAATTAAGTGCTTTGTTGATATTATTAATAACATATTCTAAACATAATATTTGAATTTGCACAGAGCATCATAAAAAAGCTCTAAAGAAAACAAAATGTATGATGATTTTTGTCAATTTTTAATTCTTAAAATGATTCAGTTGTTATTAAAGAATTGCTTTCATATGCACAAGACTACAATAACATTGCTTTAATCATAATTACTTTAATATCTGGAACTTTATTTGAAGAGTGAAAGAAAATTTGAATTATGATTATAACAAAAAAAAAAGAATTAATCTGAATAATCTGAATATCTTTAAAATTTTGATAAATAATATTACACATTAAATTATGAATTGAGATTTTCTTTAAAATCATAAATTGATTATAAATATAGATTACATGTAGAATATACATTTTATTAGTATTAATTTGCATATTATATATGTTTGCAGAAAATTTGAAAAGATTCCCCTAATTTTAACTAATCACTTATGACTATTATAGAAAACATAAATTATCTTTTTATCAGATATTCTAATATTATCAATACTTAAACTTATATTTCAGAATATGAAACTGCATACTATCAAATGCATAGATAAACATTGTTTCTATATATTTATTAGAATTTTCTGTTTTTTTTCTTGATTGAATTTATAGATTCCAAAAGTAATATTAAAATTATTATTTTCAAATTATCAGTAAATAAATTCTCTCCTATCAGTTTATTGATTTGATGTTCAAAAATAAAGTAAAATTTATCTGCCAAAATCAGCTTGTATAATATATATAATTAGATTATTTTACGTATTTTTCTCATATTGCTTTCATTAGAATTAATAAAAAAAATTCAAAGTGAAGTTTATTTTCTCATTAAGTTATTAACTTTGTTTTTAAGAATCTTAAAGATATTGTTACAGTTTTTTTACACTTACTCCAAGCATTAATATTACAAATTTTATTATTTATTCAATTTACAAATTTTGTTTAATCAAGCCATTTTTAGAAACTTTTTCATAGTTTTATAATCTATCTATATTCAATCAACAATTTATTACATAAATCATTGACATCCTCAATAGTATATATATTATACCAATTAAATTGTCTAATAATATTTTGAAATAGTGTTTTATCAATTTTATAAATACTTTGATATCAGATGATAATCAGATATTTTTATTTTTATCAATAATACATTTAAAAATTGTATGCATTTACATTATCATAGAAGAATATAGATATATTTGAGTAATCTGAGCAATTATTTAAGTTTATAAAAATTTTGGAAAATTCTTCTAAACATAATATTCATAATTATTGCAGATTTAATCATTTATATCTTGATTTTATTCTGAGAATTGTGATTAAAAATGTTTATATATAAAGTTTTAAATATTATACTCATTTTGAGAATATCAAAAGTAAAGATAAAAATTTATATAAATCTTTTTTGTTTGTTAATAATTTGATGAGACATCCTGGGTTAATAGATGAATTTAAAAAAATTGTTTTTATCTTTCTTATTATATTTTTTCAAGATTAAAATCTAATTGCAAATAATTGTTGTTATCTTAGATTCTAATGTGTTTTTTAATTCTCTCACAAAAATTATTTTGTAGTCTTTTTATTTCTTTTAATATTTTTTATTTTATTTTTTTCTACTGTATTTTAGTTTCCTATCAGTTTTTATAATTAATCCATGTAATGATAAAAAATTTAATAATAGAGCCTAATGAATGTAATATAAATGGAACTGATTTCATTTCTATATGCTACCAATATAAACATCCCTTTTCTTTCTCAAAACAATACTGAAGAATAGAACAATATTTTATTCCTATACTTCTAAGTCTTATAAGGCATTTTTTCTGACTTGCATCACAATTCAAAATTATATACATTCAAACCAGATGTGAGCAGTTTTATTTATGAAATCTTATAATGACCAATAAATCACAGGTAAAAATTTTAATTTAACTCTAAATTATATCACAATTTAGGAAAAGATGCCTTATGAGACTTGGGATAATAGGGATAAATGATCATTTTATTTTTGCAATGTTTTCTGACAAAAAAGGATCATTTGTTGCATTTACTTTGACAGCACACAAAAATGAAGTCAGTTCCATTTATATTATGTATATATTATGCAAAACATTTTTTAAAAACTATTTTTTATTGCAAGCAAACATAATTATATTTACTAGTATTCCAGTTTTGTATATACATTTTTAGTAAATTTATAAAGATGGTTTCTATAGCAGCTACCTTATATAAAAATTTGTCAAGATATAAAAAATTTCATGAATGAAAAATTTTCATTCACTAATTCACATGCCCTAGGCAAGTAGAGTGCCAAAACTCAAAGCTTGTGCCTTAGGATAGATTCTTAATGGAGGATCATTTCAGATTAACTGAATGGAATTATTAAATGATTATTATGCTACTAATGTGCTAGGATATCACTTAAATTCTTGACCAATTAACAATATGATAATTATATTGATCTACTTTATAACATGAATCAATAAGATATTTTGCCAAACTGAATAAGACCCTTAGATACATGCACTCAAAAGTATATTAAAACATGAAACCATGTTATAAAAAAGAAAATAGTACCAAAAGATTTAGGTCACCTGAACTCAGAACTTCTAAGATAATTAAGATAAAAATCCTAATGTAAAAGTAATTTACTCTTCTGATAAAAGTTACACTACATTTCAACCCACTTTCTACAAAGCTGAAAGAAATATTTTTTTAAAAAATTTTATTCTCTCATTAATTTGTGTGAATATATTAAAATGAATAAATTTTAGTATTTTTTTTTTCATCATTTATTTTAAATATATATTAAAGTTTTAATTCAATTTTTTTTTTTTTTTACAATTTCTCAATTATTTATAATCTTAACAATAATTTAAAAGAACAAAATATTTTTGTCTTATACAAAAGCTCATTTATTTTCCAAAAATATAAAATAAAGTGTAATAGTTAACAATCAAAAATATATATTGGCTTATATTTATAAATAGATATTTTTATTTTAAACATCAGTTTATTATGAACTTCTTTATTTGTCTATTTTCAGAGTACCTCCTAAAAATGTCATCTATTTCAATTAATGACATAAAATTATTAACTAAACAGCAGTACTTCAGATAAACTTCCAATTTTTATAAAATTGCATGGATCCATTTAATAGTTTCTCATATTATATGAAATAGAAATGAATAACTTTTAAAAAACATTTAACTCTTCCAATGTATAATCATTAATTTTAATGAGAAAGTATGATAGCAAGATCATGTGATCTCAGTTCATTGGATGTAATATTATTATTGCATCTACTATTATGAAGGTATGTCTTTTTTTGATTAGTATAAAATAGAAAAATCAAAGAATTTATTATATTTGATATATAAACAATAGAAGTAACAGCGTAGAGTTTGAACCTGACTTTTTAAATAGAAATTTAAGGTGAACTTGGATAAGATTTCATGGATACAAGAAATTTCAATTAAATTATAAAAAAATACTGATTGTTTTCTATAGAAGTTTGTGGCTGAACATAGAATACAATGGAGAGCCACCATTAGGCAAACTATCAAAATCTTTAAAAAAGTAAAATTTGCTGAAGATATTAAAAAAACAGAACTTGTGAGTTTTTAAACAACAGAATAAAAGAACAGTATATATTATATGGATATATTGTTGGTTTGTAGAATCATTGTAAAATTTATCTTTCAATTTTTCTGAGTTATAATGGGCATTACAAGAACTGATAATGATGGTGATATTTTACTACTTCATAACATAAATATTGATTTCAGTTATCATAATTATCTTAAAAAGTTCTACTACACTTCAATGTTCCAATGTGCGACATAATAACATAAATTCCAACTTAGGAACAATATATGTAATTTTAAGAGATGGTTTTTTTCAAAACATTTCCCTAAAACTGATTTAGAAAAAAAAAAACCCAATTATTTAAATCTCTTTTAATTAAAATTAATAATTTTTGACATAAAATAATATTTGTCAATTATTTTAAAAATTAAATTAATTAATACATAAAAATATTCACAAAAAATTATAGTTACATATTTCACAGTTTATAAAGTGTCAGAACATATATTACAAATAATTCTCTATAGTTATCATATATGAATATGTTTATATATAAATGTGATTTCACAAAGATAGTTTATCTTCAAGATATTTTAATATTTTATGTTTAAGACAATAGTATTTTATGCTGATGATAACTAAATCATTATCAATATTATTAATTGTGTTAATCATAATATGTAGGTTAAACAACAGACTTCACAGAAGAAATGTGAAGAAGGCATTTGACAATAGCCAAATAATGAGATGATTGAGCATTTGCCCATTTTTGTTTATCATCAAGCTTAGAATAACTAGACACCTATTTCTGACATGTAGTTAATTAGATTTGCTGTAAACTAGTTATCTGAAAGAGAATACTTGTCAATTTGAAACCTAAAAAAATTCAATTTTTTATTTTGTTAGGATTTAAACTTAGAATAGAGAATATATCAGGCATATGGGCTAACCCAAAGACAAGAGTTTTCAACATATCTATGTATAGCTTACCATAACTACTGTATAAATGAGTAATTTTGTTATAAATGTTAAAAAAATTAACATATTATATTAATCACAAATATAAGAAATTTACCTAGTAGTTAATATTGATGCACTTATAATATGAAAGAAAATCAATTTTGAATATATATTGTAATGGTATGGAAAATTAAGAGGTGAACCTGGGGTAAATATGGGGAGATAGAAGGCATATAATCATCATCCTCATAAAATCACAAATCAAATTATATATAAAAGGAATGCAGTGAATATTGAATAAGAGCAAAGAATCAGCATAAACAAAACCATATGGTGTAACACTAGCATTACAGAGAAGAAGAATAATAATTATTAAATAAAAACTCATTTGTAATCAAAAATATCAACAGTCAACATTGTAACTGGATTTAAAAGAGGTACATAATAAACAGACTAATTATCTAACCACTGCCAAACTTTGGCAGATTATATAACCAATAACTTGGGTGAACAGACTTAAGTACTAATCCATTATTCATAATAAAAATAATACTGAGATATTAAAACATTCTGATCATCATCAATGCTCTGATCATATTGTACCATTAGTATAAGGTCAATTATAAACTTAATTTCTAATAAATGTAAATAAAATGTAATACATGGACATTAATGGTGATATTGTTGCACCATTCAGATTTATGATCTGGATGCCCAACACTAACATAATCTCTATATCCATATAACTAATCATTATACACTTATTTAGTTCAGAAAGCAAGAACTCTATGAACTGTTATTGTGAACAAGAGATAAATAAATATAACAGCTTAATCTAAATAATTTTAAAATAACTTTACTAGGGTAATTTGGAAACAATCTCTCAAACTCTAAGGTGTATTGAAATCAAGTCATATACACTGCCAATTTATGTAACAGATATCTGGAAAAATAAGGATGTTAACACTAGAATATTTTTAAACATTTATTAAATAAACTAACTGATTATTAATAAATAGAAATAAATTAACGACATGATACTATAAAAATTCAAACATACATTTTATGAAAAAGTATATAATTTCATGGGAAAAAATAATTCACTAGTTGATTTCTATTCATTAAATTAATTAACTTTTGCTTTTATTAAGTTATTTTTTTAAATAACAAAAGGTGAAAAAAACTTTTCAATCAGAGATAAGAAATTAAATGTTCTTAATCTTTTGTACATAATTTTGGAGAAAAACTAAATGAATAAAAAGAAAAACTTGTTTCAAAAGAAAACTTTACATTTAATAAATTAAACTTTTTTTAAATAAAAACCTTTTGATAATTTTTTTAAAAAAATTAAGTGGATTAAAAAAACAAAACATGTTTTTAAGGAAATATCAAACTAATAAAATGATTCAAAATTATCAATTATTACTTTTATAAAAATAAATTAAATTATAAATGAAAATACAATGTGTGAATACAAATAAATTTAACCATGACTTTATTCTTTTTTGGAGTTCTTCATTGTAGTTATAACTTACAGTTTTCCAGATAAGTTTTCTTAATTTGCCTTTTTTGGTATGCAGTATTTCAGGTTATAAAAATTTATCCATTTACTTTCCAAATAAAATTTTCTAATGAGATTAACACTCAAAAGCAGTCATGTTTTGGTTGAAGACAAGGTTGTAGATTACTTCAAGGGTAACTTTTTTCATTTTTCTAGAGAGGCAGATACATAAAAGAAGATATCAACTTTTAGTTAAATTTAGCACATGGTTTTCATTATAGAAAACATTTATAACTAAACCCATTGTTTAGATATTTCCCTCATTATTGGAATGTCTTTTTATTAATAAAAAAATCCAATAATAGTTTTTACATTTTTACTTAATTAGTTTTTTTTCTTCAAAAGTAAAACTAATCATACTGATCTGATGAACATTGCCTATTGTATTAAAGAGAGATAAAAAGAGAAAGAAAAAAGACAATTAAAAATGTTAAAATCTTATTTTTTTTTTCTTATTAAAAATACTATTAAACATAAAATTTTATCTCTCTTGTTTTTTTTTACAAAAGTTAAAATCAAAAGTTTCATTGGTGGTCGAGAGGTGAGCGTGACTGTCTTACAAGCAGTTGCCCGGGTTGTGGGTTCACGTCTCGACCAATGCTATGACACTTGAAGAAAAAAAAGTTTCAATAAATTTTTCAAAATGAAAACTTGTAAATAGTTAAAATTATTGAAGTGATAGAACAAGAAAAAATATTTGATTTTAAATTTATCTCTGTTTTTTTTTTACAACTATTTATATTTCATTAAAATAATCACATTATTGTTTAAAGAAAATTGTCTAGAATTTTCATATTATCATTTGGAATAAGAACTCCCTATTATTAATATTATTATTCTTAAAAAACATATAAAATATTAAATATTATTTCTCTATTAATTAAATCTAAATTTAAACTTAGGGAGCTTATAATATTGACATGGCTAGTGATCACAATGTTACAATATATAGAAACACATATCTTCTTTTAACACAGTCTAAATAATTCATCTACTTGTACAATTAATAAATAATTTTTTGAAAATTATCAGGATAAACAATAAGTTCGTGGCATATTCTGCTAAAAATATATTTTAGAGAGCAAGTTTTTTAATCTATTCCCATGAAAAATATTTTTAAAATTTGTGACTTATATTAACAATGTAAAAAATAAATATAGGTTTGGTTTCTGTAGAAGGTATAACATTTTCCTAGCACTAGTCACCATACTGATTTTTTAATTTTTAAAGTTAGTGCATCAGCAAACATATCAATTTAAATTGACATAGAATCTTTATTCTCTAGTTAAAAATAACATGATATTCATTTACCAATCATAACTTGAGAATATGAGACAATTTAAATATATTGGTAGTATTTTACAGAGAAAAATGATCTTAGGTGGCGTAATATAACACAGTCTTCAATGTGTTGTTGTTGTTTTGAATATGTTAAAAGATATAATGTTTTATTGCAGTGATGTAAGTAAAACATCTAAGTTAACTGTTATTTTATCTAATTTACTGTGTAGATGTGAGACTTAGACCTCCTACTGATTAGCCATAAAGGCAACAAAAAATTATTTAAGAGTGATCTGTAAATTTTTATAAATATGATGATAATATAAAATTAGTGTATTTTTCAGCTTGCTGGAAGTTACACAGTAGAGTTTACTATTGCAAAATCACATCTTTATTGGATAGTCATGTGAACTCAGTGAATTAAATAATATTTGACTTTGTAAAACATATTTTATAGAGAACTTGAGAATAGTTTTTATGAGAAAGATAAAAAAGTATATCAAAGTCACTCTAAAAAATGCAATATTGATTATTTTCATTAGGAATATAATAGAACTGGGGATAGAAAATAATTGAGGGTTACAATTAGACAAAGTGGTGAAATCTTTCAAAAAGTTTGCAGGAGAATAAATTAAAAGTAAGCATCATAAAATATCAAATAGACAGAATAATACATTGAAGTGTTCTATATGAAGACATAATTGTAGTCCACATAGTGACTTATATAGTCATTTCAAAACTTATCTCTAGTATATTCTAATTACTATCTATTTATCATTTTTTCTTCTTGGACAATGACCAAATATATGTGTATATGAGTAGTTGCTGCTGTTTCTGGTGAATTGGCATCTCTTTTCCATTATCAGCATGCTAAAAATATATTCATAAATTACAGAAAATATTATAAAAGTTTAGAGATGATGTGGAACACAAAACTATATTGTGTTTTTGTGTGTGTGTGTGTCTTTATTTATTCCCATCTTCCTGAAGATAACTTTTTATGAATTCAGAACATACATCATTCTACAAGTCATATTCTATATTTCAGCAATTCCTTATAGAATCCTATAACCCAGTACTCTCACATAGCATTCAATAACTGATATCATAAATATAAAACACATTTAAAAACAAGTAATGTATCCAAATCATATGTCAAAACCTACTTTAATATAAGTAATAAAATTAGTTAATCAAATAACACCCAAGATAAAATACTGTATCATAATGAAATGAATATGGGTTTACTCTATACACCAATAAGGTGACTAGTTTATTCATTTACAGGCTTGAATGCGGTTTGATTAACCAACTTTAAAGCCTGATATCATATTAGGATTTAGTTTTTTTTTTAAAATTATCCATAACCAGCGCTTTGATATTTTATTTGCGTAAAATCCCATAAAAGATTTGATTTAATTTATTCCATTATTAACAAAGCTAAATATTTTAAAAATAAAAATTAAATAAATATTTTACCATTTTGAAATATTTATTTTTAAATAAGATTTTGTTTTATTATTTTCCTCTTAAAGAAAGTGGAAACTTAAAAAAAAATTTTTTTTAGACACATTCAAAAATTTTAGCCAGTCAGTAAAGTGAAGGGACCAGAGAATTAAACATTAATTAGATGTGATCGTAATTGGCTCTAATTTCTAATAAACTGACACAAAAACTGTCTTCAAACACTAGTTAAATTGTTTAAATTTTATTCAGTTCATTTGCAAAGATGATTATCGTTTTTTATATAGTTGGTGATAACTAAAATATTTTTTCCTTTTATTTTTTATTTTTTTAACTAAAGAAAATTTTAATTGAATAATGGTTAATAAGTGATCAAACTTACATGCGAAAAGTCATATAAAAAATTAATTACTTCAGAAAACATCCTGGTAATTAATTCTTTAAGATACAACTGTTTATTTCAGAAACGAAAAAAACCATACAAATTATAATGTATTACATCACTACAAACTTAATAATGGATATATTAATATTCTTTTTATTACTTTAAAAAAATGACAATAATTTTAATAATAATGATATCAGTAAGAAAAGGAAATAACAGTGATGATATACTTGCAAGCAATAGCAAAGTTAAATCATTAAAAAAAATCATTTGACACCAAACTTAAAGGTATTTAAAAATAAGTTCGTTTATGCCTAAATATTTATAGACACATACATTGAATAATGAAATACTACAAAGATAAACAGAATGCCTGAAAAATCTGGATCCATAAATAATTTGCATATGAATTAGTCTTTTTCTTTTTAGCCCTACTGCAGAATCTAAACTAAGAATGTAGAATTTTATGCTCATATTTACAAGGCATAATTTCTTAGGAGGTTTTGTCATATCACAATAAACATCCAGACAAATATTAAGAAAGGCAATTGTAATCACATATGACAGCATTAGTAGAGATTACTTAAAAAAGAATTAAAAAATTATATATTGGGTATCTTTAAAAGTGTTTCAAAGTCAAAGATTACCAGTATTTTCAATAATTAATTACATTAAAATATATAAGTAATTTCTTTATTGAATAAAAAAAAAAGAGTCTATCTCTATATTCCAAATGTTTGAGTAGGTTTAATTAAATGAGGTAACATACATTCACCAGATACTCTTTATATATATTTCTACACATTATTTTTATAGAAAAAATATATTAATTGTATGTATTTATATTATTATAAAGGTAATGTATTGCAAAAAAAATAGCACATACTTAATTAAACAAAGTATCATATGATTTTCTCTGATCACTTTTTAAACATTTGCTTTAAGAGCAGTAATTCAATTTATTTACTCCATTTCAGAGTCAACTATTGTAACCTGGGCAATCACTGGATGTTAGATAGTAGTGCTACATACACTAATTTTAATTTATGAGCTTCTATGCAAACATATACTTTTTTTCCTGCTAAACATATACTTTATTATTATTTTTGAATATGTACAAAACAAGAGATTTTAATTTTTTTATATACATTTAAACAAAAGTGCATCTAAGACTATTGGTCATGGTTGTATTCAAATTTCCAGATTACTTATCAAATGTTAAATATTTTTAGTGAAAAGCATTATTTGTAGTTATATCTCTAGCTCTCACTTTTAATTTTTTCATAATTTTATGCAAACTAACAATGTGACATTTGAAATCACTTTAAACTTATGAATTATTCTTGCCAAAGTTCAAAATGTGTTTACATTGAGGTATATAATTATTCATTTAAGTTAGATCAATTTAACTACACCTTAAGATGTTTTTTTTAATGTCATGGAGATTGAATAACATATAAAAGTAAATATAGATGCTGAAGATATATGAGAGATAATTCTGATACTTAAAGATGATGATAGATTGAAGTCTGAATAGTTAACTACAACACTATTATATAATAAACCACTAAACATCACATGATCACTATTTTGTATGCTCGCTCTCAGATCCAAGGCTACTCACTGACAAAAGCCACAAGCTAAAAACTTCTCTGGAGATATTGGATAAATACACACTAGATAGGGATTTTATGCACAAGCTTTCTGGCATCCATCAATTACTCTGACTTGCACTGAGTGTCACTATGAGAGTTTTTGCCTGTTTTAACTATCATGTAATATGTTTATTAATCTGCTTAAGCTCGTGATATATTCAGAGTAAAATATTGTGTCTAATTTATTCATTAATAATAATATCATGTGTCCTTTGGTAAAATGATACAATGATAAACTCTGGAGTTAAGATCAATGAATTGCAATTCCAGTGAAAACACTTCCATTGCTTGAACATATGAATTTTTAGCAATAAATTTTTCAATTATTTATTTATTTATTAGTAATGATTTGTTATTTTGGTGCTCTTCTATTATATTTTACTTCTAGCATATTACTTATATTTAAAACTGCACCATTAATTTTGTATAAGTGTGATGTTTTGATCCATCCTAAGTAATGAACCTTTTCATGAATAAGATTTGCAGTATTAGTTAAATCGTTCTTTCCTACATATCTCCAGGAAAATTTAAATTCTGAATCAGAATCCTACTAAAGCTATGATAAATTAAATTTGTATTTCACTAATACTTCAAAGGCAAAAAAAAACACTATTTTAAAAGATAACATTTTCATTGCTAGCATAATTCACTTTAATGTTCAAAAACAACAAACCATTAATTACCAGGTGCAAATTGTAAAATTATAGTATCATTTTGATAAGAAAAGCCAACATGCTTTTGAGTGAATAATTTAACACACAACATAAAATTTGGTTAGTCTTAAGATGATTAAATAATAGCTAAAAAGTTAATAAATCAATATCTTAATATAAAAGAAATATACCATAAAATAAAGCATAAAATATATTCAACAGAGGAATAATCATGATTTATTAGTATAAACATGACAATATAAAATATACTACAATAAAAAGCACAAAAATACATCTCTGAAACACATTGATACACTTGCTTCTCATCATTTAGAATGGAAAGGAAATATTATTAATACTGAAAAAAAAATTTCCATTACAGCTTTCACAATTATAACAAAAACAATCACTTTTGATTAACTTTAACCATAAATATTATCAAATAATTATGACTATCTGCATAAAGTTTTCTGGATTAATTTTAATCTATTTGGCTTTTATTCAAAAGAAAGTTATTGATCAGAGAAGATAAATTCTAGAACTCAAATTTTACTTATGCAGATATCCACCTATAATTTTAAATATGATCATCAAACTATCAAATTGTGTAAGTCTGCATATGAGATATAAAAGCTTTTTAAAAAACTCTGGAAAGGCAATGGCCTGTCAACAAACTTTCTCCTCTATAAAAAAACAAGGAAAGAGAAGGCAATTTTATCAGTTTTTCCCATTCCATGATAACAAATGTTTGAGTTTTTTTATTTTATTCTTGTTGTATCCACATGGCACAATATATTATTTTCAAAATCTTTAATTGTAACTTTGAATTTTTTTACTGAGGCTTTGAAAAACTAAAATCTTGATCAAACAGCTTTAAGATTTAACAATTTATGTCATGTAATATCAATGATATGATTCAACTTTAATATGCATCTAAACAATGTAATACCATATTAAAATAACATATTTTAAACATTAATCTAATTTAATAGTTTATGAAAAATAGTAAAAACTTCTTAATAGTGATCATTATGTATTTCTTAAAGTTTAATTACAACTTTAGTATTTAGGGATCTTCAATGACTGATTTCCAACAAAAAAACATGGGTGAATGCTTATAAATTTATAAACATCACATGAATGAAGGTTTGTTACCTTCCTTATATTACATGCATAATCAACACTATATAAATAGACTATTTATTGCATAAAATTCAAAATTCACTATTTATTTCTAATCACAGTTGGTTAAAAATGAGATTCTCTTCTACTACATAATGAATAAGTTTATACAATTCATTTATTAAGTTATAATTTAGCCACACAATGGATTAAGGCCCTGATCTCAATATGATAAACAATGATTGGCTTATATTTTAATAAGCTTTAAGCATAAGTGGAATTCTTATCCTTTTTAAACTGATGCTCAAGGGTGAGTTCATGTAAATTCATAAAAAACACATGGACCAGAGGTTTGTTATCTTCTTTACATAACACTATTAATTTATTTAACAACATAAAACATTAATAGTATTTATAATAATAAATCAAAATATTTTGTTGATTATTTCGAACTAAGGATCTCAAATTAAAATTGATGGATATAATTCTTAGCTTAAAAGAGAATCTGCAATCAAGCTATAGATAATATTAATTTATTTATCAAAAACAAATATAATAACCTGGCAATTTATATCTGTGCTTAAGAACTTTCACTCAGTAATATGCCTGTAAATGTCTCAGAAATGCACGATTTATCTTTTTTAGATGAGTACTTAAAATACTCTCCCTATCACGTGTTTTTAAAACATATGAATAAAGATATCAGAAGTCAAATGAGCACCAATGTAAATTTCATGCTAGCAAGCACTTTTAGATGGCTCAACCATAATTTTCTACATAAGACTTTATCATTCATTTAGTATTTATTAATATCAAATTATTACAATTTGCTTTACAAAAATTGTCCTGTTTCTGATATTCTCTTTGTGGTCATAGAATTATTACTTCAATTTGCCATTCATATATAATTGATAATTTACATTATTAACTTTATTGTTATGCTTTTTGGAAGCTTTGGAGAAGACAATTTAATGGCTGTTTATTTTACTTTACTTTTTTTTTAATCATAGGTGCAACACTTGGATACATTTAAAAGTTATATTTTCAGCATCATAAACTCGGCAAATATTTTGGTTACCAGAAGTAAACATAATACAAAACATAATTTTGAAGTTTAATGTTTTTAAAATCTCATGTGCATTTATATATATTTATGAAAGGAGAATTTATTAATTTTCAGTTATGGATTATATATTCAAATACTTTTTACTCTATTTAAATATATTTGCTCCCCCCCCCCCCATCAACATACAGTATTAATGCTTATTTTATCTTAAGAGTTATAACTTTAATACCAACAAAATATTACATATTAGTATATATTTTCAGGTACAGTTTTCTATTCAAGAGTTATTTTTTATGTTTTTAAGTGCATCAATGGGAATGAGATGCTATCCATAGTCCCAGATCATTTTCTGGCTTTAGGATTTATGCTGGAATCAGTGCCTTTGCACATCTAAAAGACATTTTCAGTTTTTTACACCATTAGGTTAATAACCTGAAATTAAAAAAAAAACAACTAAGAATTTTGAACTCAAGCCAATTTTCTGGAATATTTGTGGGTACAATAGTACAACAATCTGGTGTCAATTAGTAACTCAAGCTTAAAGCAGTTGGTTGTAGAATAGGATGGAAAAAAGGTGCCCCTGAGTATATCTTCAACTTTATAAATAATTAATTCTGATTCAAAAGTAAAACAGTATTATAATAATGTAATTTTTGTTTAATAATGAAATAGTGTTAACATTAAGAGAAATGATATTTTGTAATTAATTTTATGTTTTGTAGGGGGGAAACTTTATGATGCTGCAAATACACTTCTATCTTTCAGTTTACAAACTTGATTTAAATTCATGCCAGATAAAAATTGAATATTTTTCAGGTTGTAACCAGACTTAGGATTTTTCTTTCTGATAGATAACTTACACCCAACTCAGCTAATTATCCCATTTTGATCAGCAGATGGATATCTAGATATTCTATACTAAAGACTAAAGCAAAAATGAAATCAAACTTTAAAATATCATCAGCTGGCATTTGTAAAGTCTGGAGTAAGTCATTATTTAATGTTTTTGTCTGAAGGGCTATTAGAGAGCTATAGTAAGCTATATAAAGAATGTTTGCTTACATCTAAAAATACTATTAATTTATCTTTTACTATTTTGTATACAATTTATATTTACAATACAAAAACATATTAAATTATAATTTATAAATATATTTCCACAAGTTTTTTAAATGGGAAAATTAAAACAGGTTTTCTAAAATTTTCATGACTGTAACAGTTTATTATTTAAACATTATCTACAATTTAGTTAAATAACATTTTTGAGTTCAATTTTGACTGCACACAAAATAAATATTAATATAATATTATGAACTCATTTTGTAATAAAATATAAAAACATTTTAATAAATACCAATAGTTGTCATGAGCACCATATTTTTATTTTATTATTTTAATTTAGGAGCAATAATCACTAATATTTTTTTAAAACCCACTTATTACTGCTGATTTTGCCATGCAAGCACACCCACAAAACATCAATAACTATGTCTTACAGAATTTTACTAAGAAAAAAAAGTGAAAAAAAATTACAAAATAAGTGGGTATACATTTTGGAATAAAAAAGTAAAGTTAAAAAAAAAAGTTATAGATAAATTTTTATTTTTAAAATTATAAACATGTAGTAAAACAAAAATAAGTGTTAATGTAAAAGAATATATGATAAATATCTATCCAATAGATCTTAAAATTAATTGTAAAAGTATTATTAATATTTAATATTTATACTTAGTAAAGTGAAGAAAAAGCTAATCTTTAATTGATTTTTTGTTATCATAAAGATGTTATACTAATATAAAATTAAGTCTTTAATGTATCTGATGGATATTAAAATAGTTATTATTTAACATTTAATTTTTAACATAAGCACATTGCCAACATAGGAGGTTTAAATAAGAAAGTAATTGAATTATTACACATTATTTAAAAAAAATTGTTGCTTTTGGGAAGCTAGAGAATCGTATTAAAACTTTATTAATAATGGAAAAAAAATTCCAGAGAATTTTATCCATAAAATTTTTTTATTGTAAATATTATTTTCATCTATTTTATTAATTCAAATTTACAGCAACTCTCTACACCCATAGACTTATCATCCCATAGTTTCAAAACATAAAATAAAAAAATTAGAAATTCATAGATTTGAATTCATAAACTTCATCAACATTTGTTTATATATAGATCATCATTCATTATCTTTGTGAGCCATTTATTTCATTTTGCATACTCAATGTGCATTCAATCATGTGATTGCATTTTACAGGTTAATTTTATGTAAGTTTTCCCATAATTACATTATTCTATTTTTTTATTAATTTTTTTTATTGATGTCTTAATGTGCATATTTGTAACTTTAAATTGTTTTATAAGTTTATATATGTAAGCTAAAAGCATATTTTAAGTTGGGTTTTCTATGATCCATAGTTAAATATAATCAGAGGAAAGTTCAAATTAAATTATATGATTACAGAAATGTTAAGGTGTATGTGTGTGGAGGGAGGGTACTGCTGTGTATTTTGTTTAAAAACTTTTTCATTTAAATGTGTTGTTTGTTTGTTTTTTCCCCAACACTTTTTTAAACTATGTAAATATATGTTTACAATTTGTTTAATCAATTACTTTAGCAGATACTGCACTCCATCTCATAAGTCCTTTCCTCATGTAGAATCATGCACTTGTGTCCAAAGGTTTTGTGGTATCCGATGATGACCTTGCCTATCTATTTGTAATCAGTTTAGAAAGATGTTTCTACTTGTTTTGCTTTCTTCAAAGATCATATGTTCATATTGATTAGATCCCATGTTGTCCTGTATGTCACTTATGATGCTATGTGATGGTTCCTGCCTTTTATTTTGATGAGTTTGCTGAATATTGTTTCACATCTAGTCAGCCAGATACTATACATATGAAATGTGACTTTTCTCACTATAGCAAATTTATCATTCATAACCATGTGTTTGATTAGGCTCAACAGAGGTTAATTGACACTGTAGATTGAATGTATTGTGGTTCTGCAGCCATATAATATTTCACATTGTTCAAATAGGTGCACTATAGTCTCATCTTTTTTGCACAGGGGGCAGATGGGATCTATATTTTTAAAGCCCCTGCAAACTGCCAAAAAATTGTTGGTTGGAAGAGCCTCAATATTAACCTTGACTAAAAAGCCAAAGAACGTAGGCTCTAAGTGCCATCGTTTGAACCTTTTTATAATACCAAAATTTGTGATATTAAGCACTGTAGTCTCTGTTTCCAGAATTTTGTTTAAGAGCAGTAATGCATCCCAATATGAGATCTTTCCCATATTTTGTTGTAAAAGGGGCAGTGAGATTTTTAGACATTTCATTTCTAATGTTAGCTGTCCAGCTTTTATCGATAGGCAGAGGTGTATTTGTGGGAATAATTATATTAAGTGAGGTAATTTGAGGGCAAAAGTTGCTTAGTTTACTTAGTAGGTTAAATGTGCATTGAATTAGCATTGATTGAATTGAGTGTAGAGATAGGCCATTTCACTTTGTATGCCTTTGCATTTTTCTAAACCTGATGGTGTCAATGTTTTACTTTTCCAAAAAAGGTGGGTGCATAGTGAATTTATTTTGTTTATAAATTTGTTGGTGAATTTGATGAAAGTTTGAAAATAGGTTATCCTGGAAAGACCAGCATATTTATTAATGATATCTTGGCATATAGTGATGTATATATTTTAGATAAAGATTTGGTAATTTTGTTGACTGATCCAAGAATCAATTCTTGGACCACTTTCCTCCTGGTTGCTGGTGAGAGGTGTATAGGAAGATTAAGGAATCTTTGCATTTGTGCTGCAAATTGTGAGGTTATGCCATTTCCTGAGAATAGCCTCCAAGCTGCTGATTTATTAAGGTTGAATGAGAGTCCTGATTCTAGAGAACTTAGGTGAAGGAAAGAACACAGCCTGGTCATCCATGTAGGTGATGTGAGTTATGTTTTTGCCTAAGGTTGGAATGTACAGTCCTGGAAGGTGCTGAGCTATTAACTTTAGAAATGGATTTTTATATATGGCAAATAGAAGCGTACTGATGGGAGAGGAGCCTTGCGGAATTGATTTGGAAGATTTGAAGGGATGGGAGATATTTCCATTGAGCAAAATGGATACCTCACTGTTATTAAGAAGATTAAAAATTATGTTAATAATGCCAGAGGAAATTTTAAATTATTTCAGAAGGTGTAAGAGTCGCGGTAACCTCGCTGAGTCAAATGCACTGTTGATATCAAATTGTTTGTTTTAATGCAAAATATACACATCTTTACAATATATTATAAACTATAATCTTAAGATATTCCACATTTAAAATGTTTCATTATATTTTATATCTTATTTAAAAATCTGGATAATTTAGATATAGTGTTTTTATAAAAGTTATGTTTAATTAGATTGATTAATAAGTGATAAATATCTGTAGATTTGTTCTATAAACGGAGTAAAATGATGTTTCCATTTTAAAAAGTCATAATATATAATCTTTTTATTGCTTTTGTAAATAATTTCACTTCAAAAATAAATTGCAATTATGAATTGGTCCCTTTACAAAAATAACTATTTTTAAATCTCAACTTGCTGCATGAATTAGGTGTGGTAGAAATTGCAATCACTCATTCTGTTGGGTTTAATTAATCAGACCTTGGCAAAAGAGTTTGAACAAGTAATCAGGCAAAGATAAAATATAATCATTTTCTTTTATTGATTTGAAAGTCATTACAAGAAATACATATACATACATACATACAAAAAATATTTTGTGAATTGTTTATTTATATTTTTTCAGAGGTAAATAGTTAAACAGCTACCCTCCTGTGGATTTTAATTTTAAATGGATTTATAATTCTTTTGACAAGTGATTATTTAATGTTTTTAATCTTTCATCCCTTAAGCCTGGAATTCATATATGAAATAAAATTAAAACAAATTTTAAATAGTTAATAGAGAGCATAGATTTCTTGAACAACTCCTTAGGATAATGAAAAAAAAACTTTATTTACAAAGCTTTACAAATACTGAGTAATGACGATTTGAATAGCTTTTTATCCTGTTTACTTTCTAAATTAAGAAAAAATAAAAATACCCATGTATACATTGGATTGGCTGCACCTAAAAAATATCTTGTACTTAATTAGTTCATTTTTTTATGTTTTAGCTGGTCCAAATCTGAATTCATACTGAAGTTATGTCCAGCAGAAATATTATCAAAATATCATAGGTCTCTTTCTCAAATATAATTTTTTTATAAATAAGCAAAAAATTCTCAAGAAAGCTCATGATTTTATAAAGAAAAAAAAGCATTTCATAGAAAATATAAATAGCTATTCAATGTGGTCCAAAAATGGATGTCTAGCTACTATTAGTGGAGAATAAATATTTCAGGATAATTGGTCATATAAATGCTAAAGAGTTGATCATAAATCAAGACATTATTAAAATATGATGCAACCTCCAACCCTATTTTACTTTTTTTTATTAGTGTTGGATAAAGCTGCCAATGAATTAGACAAATAAGCTTTTTAAAAAACTCATAAAAGTATGCTTATCTAAAATATTATTTTTTATGGATGACTGATTATGAGCAATCCAAGAATGAGACAGAATCAAACTTGCAGGAAAATATTGATTTATCCAATAGATTGCTAACAAAAATGATAACCAAAATTGGTATATCAAAGAATTATAATTATGGATACATAATAATATTTATAAAAAAATATTTTATAATAAATGATTTTATTTACTGCACTAAAAATCCAAAAAAATTGCTTTCTTCAACCACAACTGAGATTTTGATATTTAACTTGAAATAAAAGTGTGGGGTGTTTAGAAATTAATTCATTCAATCACTTGTAAAAATAAAAGATTAAAATAATTAGTTTCTGGACACCTCACATTTTTATTTCAAATTAAATATAAAAATTCCATTTGTGGTTGAAGAAAACAAATATTCTTTGGCTTTTTAGTGCACAGTAAAAAAGCATTTATAAATTTATATTTAATTTTTTGGATATATTTTGCAATTATTTCTATTTAAATGCATTTAAAATCAATTCATTATTATTTTGTTTTGAAATAAACATTTTTAAAAAAGAAACTTTTATAATCAAGAAAAAGTAAAATTTCATTCATTTTTTTAAAAAAGGAAATTTTACAATCGCTTGAAATTAAGATTTGTTTTTACTTCTATTTTAATTGATCAATACATTTTTTTAGTGTAAATCTTTTTTAAAAAAAAAAGTATTTAAAATATATACCATTCTATCGTGGCCATCATTGAATTCTTAATGAATCAACATCAACATATTTGAAACTTAGTCTGCTAATATTTTTTGGATTATATAAACCACTTGATAACCCTGAAATATTTTATTGTCATATTACATTGACCCTGATTTTTAACATATGTACAAAATTTGAAGAAAATCGATTTGATAGAAGTCTGTTAAATCTTAATTTAAAATTAGAAACTATTTTCTAAGCTAAATAAAAGCAGATAAAAATGTGTTTTCATATATCAATGTAATATGAAAGTATACTGTAGAATTAAAATTAAAATGTTTTTAAGATTACTATTATATTTTAAAAATTAATAAATTTATGCTCTATTTTCTTATCATAAATTCAAAATTGCTGAAAAATATCAAAGAAAAACAATGTTTCACTTAAAAAAATTACATTTACTTTTATTTCTCTCTTCATATATTTTATCTAAATATATGTATTAAACTATGTATGAAAATATTTAAATATTCTAAAACAAAGCAATATCTCCTCCAATAGTTCTTCATATAGGAACAATGTCAAAAAAAAAAGCATTACTCACTAGATTTATGATTTGCTGGATGGAAGGATTTGAATGTTTTTCCATCTTTATTTTAAACACTAATTACAAATAGCTAAATACACATTTATCACATATTGGGATCATTATCTGAATTGGCCCAGCTACCTAAAAAAAAAATCCTGATTAGAAACTGATTTTTTTTCACTTTATCAGATATGAACTTGAACCCATATTTTAGATATACTAAAGAAATCCTTAAATATACACGTGAAAAATGCCACTTTATATACAGTCATATACTGAATATTCATCTCATAGATATACTTTAAATTGTATCCATTTAATATAATACTTTTTATTAAAGGAACATAAAAACAATAAGTTAAAAGACTATTTGTTGAGATCAACAAATCTGCTTTTTAGAAATTATTTAATATATAAGCAATAAATAAAAGGCCTTTAAATAATCTATTGTCATCTGAAAGAATTCTCTAATAGCCCCTTTTTTGCATAGAATAATATTAAAGAAATCAATACTCACTAGATGTCAAGCTATAACCTATACTTTATTTGGCTCTCTTTTTTTTTGCCCTTATTCTAGATTTCCAATTTTAAAAGTTTAATTTTTTTTTTTATTAAATGTCTCGATTTGGTTATCAGTAGCTCAAACAAATAACCTGAAACTTATTTTTTTCAATATTAGCTAACAAAATATTCTTCCCTTTCGTTATTAAAAATGAAGATTTTTTTAAACTGTAATTTTTATTCAATTTTTTTTTCTAGCTCTAACTTATTTTAAAGATCGTAGTGGTGCCAAGCCATAATAATCATCTAATAATAATAATAAACAGTCACTCAACAATGGGTATGACCATTTCAACTCCAAAAAATAAATAAATAAGAAAAAGAGAGAGAAAACTATATTAAAAATGTGTTTTGCTGTGATTATACAAATCAATCTGTGAAACACAAATACATTCACATATATAACATGTTGGACAATTTTGCTGTTTGCTTAATATTTTACAATGTTGCTTTGTACTTTCCTCAGCAGAAAACTTTTCTTTTTGAAATATTTTAATACCGTGTCTGATTGTAACTTTCAAATTTATTTTATTCTTTGCTATATCTCTCCAATGAAAACAACTGACACAGCACTTCGTTAGAATATTTTTGAGATAATCCTTATAATGTAAGGGATCTAATTTTCCAATGAAATGCATGTTGAAGTCTACAATAAAACATTTTGTAGAAAGTCTTTAGTTGTTCATTTATTTTACATGACCAGTCCAATAAAGATACGATTTTACAATAGTGGATCGATAGTATAACACCCAGCAAAATGAAAAACAAAATTTTGTGAAGCATTCTTAAATGATACTTTTCTAATGCCTTTATATTGCACCAATAGATTGTACAAGTTTCATATCTATACAATAAATTAGGTAGAATCACAGCTTTATACATAGCTTAGTTGCAGTAATTATTTCTCTATGATGAAATATTGTCTTTTAACTTGATAAAAGTCCACTTTTCTATTTAAAAACTATCAAGCTATTCAATCTCAAGATGATAATGATCCAAGCTAAATGTTTCTGACTATTTTTCTTTCTCTCTGGCTGATAAAAAACTTGATGAACCTTAATTAATAAACTGAAATCTTTATAAATTGCATTCAAAACATTAAAAACATTCTATAAATCATGTTGTGATTTGGTAAAAATAGAACAATCATCAACATACTCTTAATCCAGACTCCAAAAAAAGAGGAAGTTTTTGTTTTTGTTTTTAACTGATTCAAGTTAAAAATTCCATCATCAAACCTATATTATAGCTCAACCCCTAGCTGATTAAGCTGCCTATAAATAATTTCAAAGCTTAATGTCAAAAAAAAAAACTGAAAACAATGTGGTTAAAAGTATATATTCTTATTTAACATCAGTTTTCATTTCATATGTCTCAGATTTTCCATTTATAATAATAATACTTTATCTCTTTTCATCATGTTGAAGTTTTATAGTATGAATAAAGTTTTGTAGACAATTAACTATTTTCAAATAATATCATAGACGTGTCCTATTAACAGAATAAAATGCTTTGAACAAATAAATAAGAGCAATATATAAATCACTCATTTGCTGTTGATATTTTTCTTGCACTTGTCTTACAACGAAAATTATATTAATAATGCTTCTTGATTCCCTAAAGCTAAATTGCATCTTTTGTAATCATTCATCTGTAACTGAAAGTAATTATTCAATAAAATTATTGAAATGGATTTTGCTTTAGTGGATAATGATGATATTCCATGCTAATTAGTGTAATCTTTTTTTAAAAAAAAAATTGGAGCAATAAAAGTAGATCAGATGGCACAACTTCATAAATACAGATATTCCTAAAAAATTTCAATATTTTTGAAACTAACATATCACTATCATATTTAAAATTTTCTCTATGTATTTTTATCAGAACTTGCAGCAGTTTTTACACTTTTAGATTACAAAAAGCTGTTTTGATATTAATAAGTTAGATATCTTTATCCAAATTTATAAAACTAGATAAAATGGATTTATCATTAAAGATCATCATTTCATCTCTTGCATCATTATTATAAAATGATCAAAATATTCTTTCCATCTGTTCAAAATATCAGTGTCATCATATAAGAGAATGCCATTGGTAAATTTAATAGAACTGTGATACTGTTTCTTAAATCCATAAGTTGCTTTCAATTCACTAAAAAAGAATACAAAATTACCATGATCAGCAAATATTTGTATCTTCTTTGCAGTTTTAATCCATCATTTATTTTTAAGCCTTCTTGTCAATCACTGAACTTCTGTATTCAGAGCTTCATATTTATTGTAAAACTTCACATTAAATATATTATTTGCCAAGCAAAGAATGTCAATAATTTATTTTTAATTAAATCACTAATAATATGATCATTATTTAAAAGCCTGTCATGAAACTTCTTTTTAGTAAATTCAAAAATAGATTTACTTGTATTCATAATACACTCCTTAAAAGAATTCCATACTTCAGTAACCCTGAAGATCCTAATTAGAAATTTTAGTATTTAATAGCTGCTGCAATTTAGTATATATAGTAATTTTGGATTATACTAGTCTATGATCTGTTGTATAGTCTGAACTAATGTGAACTTCTCTTGTATTCTGACTCCTAACAATAATGCAATCTATTAAATATTATTTTGAGCATTGATGCAACCATATTTCCAAGTAGTAATTTTTCTCAAGGCGCATGTACTAAGGTTTTAGCCTTATAGAAGTATTCTGTGCTGACATCGCACTTAATAAGAATTAATATTTACAACTTTAAATTCATTCAAAATATTTCTCAATTTAATATTTAAATATTGACTCATTGTAAATCGAAAGATTTCATGAATGTTGATGTTTAATAGAAATAGTGGATTTAATCAGTGAAGAATTTATTAGCTTCATGCTTCCAAATCAAAATGCTTTAGATTTGCCTATATAATTAAGAAAAATAGATTAGATATAAGAGGGTCCCTCTTATCTTTATAAAGTTGAATCTTGCATTATGATTTGTAGAGGTCTCTCTTGCTAAAATTAAACACTCAAGGCACATGTACTAAGGTTTTAGCCTTATAGAAGTAATCCCAATACTATTATTTCTCATAACTTTTGGCCAAAGTTTACTATTTGTATCAGCATACACATTAAAGCCTCCAAGTAGAAAAATATGATATTTTAATGGGATTGCTGTAATAATGTAATCTAACAAGGAATAAAAGTATTCTTTCTCTGAATTTCTCTGAATCTAAAGTTGGAGCATAGGCACTAATAAAATGAGCCCTAGTATCATTATGCAGGGTCAGTTTTTCATTAACTTTTTATTGATACAATGAAGAATCCCAACAATAGAAAGCACTGAATTAGATTTTACAGCAAATCCAACACCATGCATTGTTCTTTCACTGAATGACCAGTCATTTAAAAAAAGCATGTATCCATCCATCTCTTCTTATGAACTTCCTTTCTCTGAGAAACAAATTTCACTAAGATTAGCAATATCAATCTCAAATCTTGACAGTTCTTTAGTCTCAAGTGCAGTTCTCTCTGTTTTGTTCATGAAGAATTTGTTTATTACATTCCATGTATTTATATGTGGAAAAAAATAGATTTATATTTATGATACTTAATTTCAATATTACCACTGCCTCCTACTAGTCCATTATTATTGATACACTATTCTTATTATTTCTACCACTGAAATAAGCAATCCCCTAAGCGAGACAACATAGTCAGACTGCATCAGATAGACCATTTTAGACCATATTTTTTAGGCCTTTCCACTTCTGTTAAATGCAGGGATCTCTAAATAGATCTTTATAAACATACAATCTTTCCATACAAATATAAATTAATTCTATACAATCAAATACAAAAAAATAACATATACATGCAAATGCAATATAGATATAAGTAAAATTAAAATAATCATGGGTTCTGTGCCAATAGGAACATAATACTCACCAGCCTCTCACCAGTAGTAAAGATTTCATCACATTATACTAAACTGGGACTCTTACCCTTTAAAAAAAGTATAGCAAGATACCCATTTATCATATACCTAAAAGAAACATCATTTGTGACAAAAAAAATCATCCAGCCCATACTTAAATCCTAATTTAAGGATATGTTAGGCAGGTGGCACTAATAACTATATTGCAAAGTTCTTTAAAGACATGATAATTAATAAAATGTTTTGAAATGTATAACAATTTTTAAATAAAAGAATTAGAAAATTAGTTATACACATGTTAATCAACTAATTAAGTTAGCTATAACATAATAATGATTAGTTTGAGAGCAAAACAGAATAAATATACAAAAAAAAAAATTCAATGCAATAAATAAAAGCCTTTTCCAAGGCTAGAAAAAATCCAAACAATAGTATTACTGTGGTTAATCTAATTAATAAATAATATCACACAGATATTTTTTTAAAAAAGCAGATTTCAAGTCAAACTATTTTCATTGCAATATTATAAATAAAAATAGTCAAATGGTTTATTGTTCAGAAGTATATAAAAAGTTTAAGAACTCTTTATCGCAATTTGTGAATCTTAAGCTACAGAATTTGCCACTTCATGGCTTTACTAACCCATGCATGGAAGCAATAATTATTATTTCCTACATGCATATAAAAATAAATCCTGAACCCTGAATGCTACTTCCTACATGCATATAAAAATAAATCTTGAATCCAGGATACTACAATAATTTTAGATATATTTTAAATTGTATCTATTTAATATAACAAATTTCATTAATGACACCCTAAAAGAATAAGCAAAGTGATACTGTTGTTTTCTGATTCTAGTCATTATTTCTGGAATTAGACAAATCTATAAAAATTTTGTCTTTTTCTCACAGAAGAATATCGAAGAAATCATTATTACCAAGTCTCAAACTATATACTGTATTTAGTTTAATTAATTCTTTTCTTTTGCTCTAGATTTCCATTTTTAAAAGATTTAAACTTTTTTTTGTCTTGTTCTAAATATCTGGGATTTTATTTATCTGCAATACAATAATGTTCACTTAAATATGTAATTTCGTACTCCCATTTGTTTGTTTGTTTGTAGATTTTTGACTCAAAAGAGTTCAGCCTTGGAATATTGTCTTTGGTTTAATAATAATAACACCAGCAATAATTGAAATCATCTATGTATAGCTATGGGAAGATCTGGAATAGTTTATATAACAAAGATCAATAGGATTTTTTTCAAAGTTTACTGAATCTTAGATTTTTATGTAATATTTATTGTAAAATTTACAGATGTATATCTTAGAAATAGATATTGCATGTTATCATTTACTAAAAAATGACAGCTCAAAACACACAACAAGTGGATTCTAAAGAATACAGATCAAAAGAATCTTAAACTTCAACTTATGTACATACGTTTCTTTTTCTTTTTATAAACAGAGGTAGCAAGATTTTAAAAATGACTACAGCTTAATTAATTTCTCATTCTATAAAATCTTTTTTTTTTTTTTGTTTTAGATGTGTGTGTGTAATAGTAAATTTTACTTAACAACCGGTTGTTTCCTTTCTCTACAAGTGTGAGTATGAATTAATGAGCTAATTAAATTGCTTAATTTGCTTAATTTAAATGAAGCATACAAAACTCATAAATTAAAAAAAAAAACAAAACAGGTTTTGCTTATCTTTTTTGTCATTGTCATTAATAAAAATTAAATGTGTTGATGCTGTCAATCAATACTCATAATATAAGATATAACAAATTATATAGGGTATACTTGTTTGGGAAAAAAAACCCAAGGACTTGAATTATCCCATTTAATATGTTTAGACATTTGTTCTCAGGAAATCTATACTTTGGCTTTCTATATATACATTCAGGATATTTAAATTTAATTTGTTCACTGTGTTTGTTCATATTTTTAAGCTCAATAAATAATAAGCTATCTCTAGACAAAACAACTTCAGACATTCTTTTTTGTGTGTGTGACACAGCGAGTAAGTAATTCATTTAAAATAAGAGAGTTTTATAAATAGTAAGCTCATAATTACCTTAACTAGTTATCCAATTATTAATTAGTAAATGAATATCTGGCTACTCTTATCTAAAATGCAACAGTCCACATTAATCTGAGTGATGGATGGGTGTTTGATACAGGCTGACTCTCAACAAAATTACAACCAAAAGAAAATGCAATCTTCCCTTTGATGAGAAAAGTACCTTTCACCTCTGGATTTTGAATGTTAACATCTTGGAAAAAAAACTATTAAAGTAAACATTTATATGGAAAATTTGATTCATAATACAAACTTATTTTAGCATTATTATAGCTACAGTAATATATTCTATGTTTCTCTAAAAATAAGATCGGGTTTGATAATAATTTTTGCTTCAAAAGACACTTTGGGCTTATTTCCAGGGAATGTCTTATTTTTTCGTGTACAAAAATCTACATTTATTCATATACAAAAATACAAATTTATTCAATATCTCAAATCAACCTCCTAAATATGTTTTTTCAGCAACATCCTATGTGAATATTTGAAATTTCAGTTAGTGATATGCACTGGGATATTTACATTTATTTAGGTACAAAAACTTGTATGGGGTCAAAATATTATTCTGTTTAAATCTCCCATTAAATCAAGTGTTAATTGAAAACTTATAAAAATGATTATAGTTAAGAATGATTATTTATACAAAAGCAATAAAGAATGCAAGCACAAAAATTCAAAAACATTTCTGTATTTCACACTGCACTAAGTATAACTGTTATGACACAGGGCATGCATATTGAATTATGAAAATTCATATAAAATCCAACCACATCCATTCATTATTAAGGATGCACATTGTAAATACTTTCCAAATTACTCATAATATCCATCTTGAGTATTCTTTTTAAACCTTATCTTTAGGAAAAAGTTGATTTATTAGTTATTAAAATCACTTTTGTTATTTATAGATTTTTAGAAAGAAAAAAACATTTAAGAACAAAGCTGATTTTGCTTTTTTATCTTATTTAAAAGCCAGCATGATCAAACTCTAAAGCTAAGTCAGGCATTCTAAATCCAAGTATTCAATATAAATAAAATAAATACCTAAAAATACATAAAATGAAATTATAAATTATTTGATATACTGGTTTGTCATAGGTAAAAGTTTAAAAGTTTGTTAATTCAGAAAGCCAATAAATTGGTTATCTTAAGTCCAAGATTCAGCTGAAAGAAAACTGTTTCTCTATGCACATAGTATTATGTTTGTTGAAATTGATGACTGGGAAAATAGATAAGTATCATTATAATTTATATTATTATTTATTTAAAGCATTCATGTCAATAATATTATTTATTTATACATTCATTACTTTGTAATTCAATACATACATTGTGTGCTTCAACAAGTGTATATTTGGGATAGGGTTTATATTATAAGCATCCTGAAAAATCATATTAGGGCTTATTTTTTAGCTAAGTCTTATTTTTGGAAAACATGGCAATTGTTCATTATCATAACACCTATTATATATTTATGTCCAGAACCACACCATGTAGGTGTGCAGGTTATACTTTGCACAAATATGTCTGCTCAAGAAGAATGCCATTTCAAAGTGATAAATAATAGTAAAGTTTTTATACACTTCTTTTGTAAAGTAATAATTTGATGTAATATTTTATAAATAGTGTAATCAAAATGTATTTGAACAAATTTCGATGTGACGATATGCCATCTGTGCACTTAGCATTCTCAGAAATGGTTTTTGTTCAAACCATTCTCCATCATGTAAATAATACCACATATCATGCCCTCTAATATAAAAATGCCAATTTATTATTTTGAATTTTATTATTTGAATGTAACTATAGCATAATATACACATATAAAATTTCTTCCTTAATATTATAAGTGCTTTGTTATTAAGTGATGATTTCAAAGATAAGCAATTATATATTATCATTATTATTATAGGTGATGTGCATTAGCTTATTGGCTTATTGGTATTACAGTTTATAAAAACATCACGCTATATAAAATATATGTCTTGTTTATAAATAAAATTGTAATATAGCTTATATTCATTAGTATCACCAATATACATATACTTATTTTGGATAGGTTATACTTTTAACTTAATTTATTTTACAATTTTCATTCTGTTGACAATTTTAAAAAAAGTTATTGCTCAGTTTTCTTAAATCATAATGTTTTGAAACAAAGCGGAAATAATTTCTTGGAATTTATGAAATGAATACTCAAATGTGCAAAATTCTACATTTTATGAAGCAAATATAATGTATTGAAAAAATATATATTTTGGCGTAATATATATATATATATTTTATTAGATTATACATATTTTAAACTTTAAATATTGTTTCAAATTTTATCATTATATTGTTTATTTATTTAACATTGACTATAACTATAGTTTCCGGAAAAAGAAAATTTTTAAAGCTAAGATTAATAAAAAAATATTTATAATCAGCCATGTAATGCCTTACTGATTTAACAATAATATCAATAAAAATGATATTATGGATACATTGGATATAAAAGATCTAATTAAGAATTTTGTAGTGATTAAAAAACTATTAAGATAAATATGTAATAATAAAAATCACTTATATCCAAAACCACAATATATTATTGTGTTATTGTGATGGGAGGGGGGGGATTAAAATGTAAAAAAAATTATTTACATATTCTATGTTTACATATATATATAATATTTAAAATGGAAAACTCTCAGATATGTCAATTAATAATATCAATCAATTAAGAAAATTTTTCAAATAAATTGTATGATTGTTTTAATATTCATTCCTTCTGATTTCAGACAATCATTTATATAACAAATAAGATAGGAAGAGAAGATAGTTTGGTTTTTCTTTAAAAAATGTTGTCTTATGATTTGGCTAGAAAGTATTTCATGTACTTAATTTTAGCATTAAATTATTATTCTATATCATAATATAATAAATTGGACATAATTTGATAGGAATTTATGTTTACAAATAAATTTTAAATTAAACATAGTTCACTATATATGTAAACAAAGGATGAAAATCATTTTTCTCCAGGATATGACTTAAAAGCACTCTAAATGTTGAACAAAGGAATCAAAAATAGAATGAATCCACCTATTATTAGTTTATAAGATATGATTATAAACATCAAAGCAACTAAGAATAGGTAGATTTATTCTATTCTCAATTTCTTTGTTCAATATTTAAAGTGCTTTTAAATCATAGCCTGGGAGAAATGATATACTCCCTTTGTTTATGTTTATAAAGTAATTTCTAAAAAATCATATTTGTATTTTAATAATTATATTTATAAAGCGCTACTCATTACATAAAGTAATATTTATTAAGGCTATAACCTTAAGACTATGCACCTGAAAAAACAACAGTAGGGACTTCTGCAAATCTTTAACACAAGATTTATTTAAAAGACAAGAGTGGCCACACTCTTATCTTCAACCTACTGTCATTTTTTCAGGTGCATAGTCTTAAGGTTATAGCCTTAATAAATATTATTTTATATTTGTATTTTGTAAATATTTAAAAAATTAGATCATAATCAAAACAAATAATATTTTTATCACTGACAGTCAAGAGAAGCAGATTAATTTTTTAAAAAGAACAAAATGTTTTTTTTATTAAAATTTGTTATTAAAACTGAATGAAAAATATTAATCTCTGATAAATCCATCAAATTATATTTTAATATATTAACATTTTTATAATATTACAATATAATCAAACAGAGTATCATTGATGATGGATTAGTAATCAGTTTGAAAAGGTGTAGTTATTGGAATGTTATAATAAAACATATACATATAAAATAAATGTGTAATCATATATACTGTTGGTTTTTAATAATTATTAGACTATTAATTGTGCAAAAATAATCATGAATTTTAAAATACTTCATAAAAAATCAAATTTCTAGTCATTCTAAAAAATTTTAAGTAATCTTGCAAAGCATGTGGAAATCTGATAACAATGAAGAAAACATCAAGAAATGGCTAAATACTTTGAAGTCCCTATATTTTCAATTATCCTAATGTTTTTAGATTTTTTTGGAATTAAAATAGAGTAAAATATATGTGAATATCCAGATGTAAAAAAAAATTAATGAAATAGTTCAATGGATGACTGTACAATTAAGTTAACTTCAAAACATTTTCTCGATTGCTTCATAATAATTTTCTCATTTGGAACAGCAAATGATTATTCTCAAAATAATACATAATAGCTTGTATTTGCATATTAGATAAATAAATAAAATTCTTGAAATTAATTTCATTTTAATTTGCAAATTGGAATTGCTGAAATTAGTTTTAAATAACCTGCAATGGCTATAATGTGATTTTATAATGTAAATGCTATATCTGGTATTTCTTATTACCCCTAAGAAAAGTATTATTTTATGGTAAAATTATGGTTCCAATTTTGATTTTTTTAAATTATAAGCATTATTTAAAATAAGTATTATATAATAAAATTTAAAAAAATAATACCATAAAATTGCAAAAAAAAATGTGGAAATAAAATTAGTTTTGTTCAGAATATCATCTAATTGAAATCAGTTGATTGTTTTTTTGCAATCTGTTTTTGCAAAAAATACATTTCTTGTTATTATTGTTAAGAACTATTTATAAAAAATATTAAAATATTTGTATAAAAAAAAGTTAAAAAAATATAATCATAGATTGCAAAAAATGGAAAAATAAAATTATTTTCATTTAAAATAAATTGATATAGCTTCTATCTGGGATCAGTTAGTTGCTTTCTTTTAGAAAAAGAATTTACAGATATTATAATAAATAAGTTTGATTTTTATTATTGTAAACATTATCTACAATAAGTATTATAATATTTATATAAAAAAAAGTAGAAAAAAATAACCATAGTTTTGCAAAAAATGAAAAATAATATTATTTACATTTAGATTACAAGTGTGAGATATGTATAAACTTTCACAAAATTTAATATTGTAAGAGCAAAATTCAAACCAATTTGATTTTTGCAAAACATAATCATAACTATGAAATACTGAACTGGACACCTGTTGAATTAAAAAAAATCTGTGAAATTAAACATATGAAAGAATTTTGCAGTGACATATACTGTTAGTATCGATTGAGGTATGAAGGTGCCTCTAACCCAGGGCACAGCTCTATTTAGGTCTAACATTTTTACTATTCGTTAGTATAGTAGTGTTCTATTCATATTTAAAGTTCAAACAGTAACATCAAATTTTTTTTTATTTATATAGTAAATTTAAATACAAAATTAGATTGGCACTTTCTTGAAGCACAATATCTTTTTATAATTGTTTTTTATGTGGCAGTCTGATTTTTTTAAGACCCTGCACAATATATGCAGTGATAGAATGGAAGACTCAGAAGGTAAACATCCTGAAATGAAACACATCTCTATCACTTTTACTGCTTAAATGTCACATGACATCGCTTATGACAAACATCGTTTATATTTATTGCTATTAACTTTTTATAAGGTTTTTTTTGAATGTTTATTTAATGATATTATTTGTATATGAAATATTTTCTTATGCAATAATTGTAGTGAATAAATTTTATTAATATTCATTAGTTATTTTTATTATAAATTTGAAGAGATATCAACTCTGATCATTATATATAATATATATTTTTATTATAGTTACCATACTACATAAAAAGCTTGACAAATTATTCTGCATTATATGCGTTTCAAAAATAGCTTGCCAACAGTCTACATAAATATAACAGCAATTCTACTTACATATGTAAATTTTCAAGAGATTTGTCAATTTTTCATGTAATATTGCAATTGCACTAAATATATTGAGCGCAATAATTAGAGCTGACATCTCTCTAAATTTAATTACATTCAATGTAAAGAGCATCAACCTATTTATAATATATAATACCTTTTAATATGTTAACAGAATTAGTTTGTAATTTTTTAAAAGTTAAGTCTTTAAAAAAAAATTTGCTTTCATTTATTTGCTCAATCTTCTAAATATTAAGATGTTACAACAACGTTAAAGAAATAACAAACATTGATAAATTATCACCAACAATAATTTAATGTCATTATCTTGTTTTGGCATCTTTCAATGCTTTATATCTATCATTGCTATATACAATATTATAATAGATATAATGCAAACATTGCACTTAGTTCATAACCCTGCCATGCTCACAATTTGTGATTCAATTCTGGGTAAAACTTTTTTTTTCAGATAGCTAGCTCAAGTCATCTTAGCTAGCCATCCAATTATTGGAGAGTAAATGGAAGTGTAGTTATTTTTTATTAGAAAATAAAATAAAAGTAAACCTTAATTAATTGTTATTAGTTTCTCTTCTTTAACTAAAGAGCAGCATAAATAACCATAATATAAGACTCTGTAATGGTTGTCTCATCTTAGTACTTAAATTTTTTTCCCATGTGGCAAAAAAAAGCCACCTTGGTTAGATATCCAATATTAACATCTAGTGATTCTTAGCTATAGGATAAAACAAGGAATAAAAAAATCATCAATTGCCATCACTTAGCATGTGACTACTCTAGAAACTACTGTTTTCTCTTTCATTGATTTATGATAGAAAAATACCAGAGAAAAATTGTAACGCAGCATGTAAACCCTAATATTTTTATTTAAATACTACTTGTTTATATATATTACTATTTTAATACGAATTTTTTTAAATACAGTTTTATTATTTTAATTACCACTTCATTAACAAAGCATTTTTTTCCAGTTCGATATTATTTGATCTTTTATGTATCACAGATAATTTATAATGAGTAAAAAATATAATGTCTATTTTAAATGTTCTATTTTTGAAGTATGTTAACTTGAATTTAATTTTGTGCAATCAATTGAAATATGCTTTTCCTTACATTTATACTGAAAAATTTCTTTGATTAACAATTCACTTTTTAATAAAATTACTTCTTTTTTTTTATAACAAGCAAATTTCTTTATTCCCTTTATCTCTTTCTCTTTTTGTTTCATTTTTGTGCAGTAGAAAATTTTACTACATAAAGATAAAGTAAAAAAATAAAAATATATTTTCAGAAATATTTAAAAACATAATAATGTAATAGTGGGTCATTGTATATCATCACCTCATTCATGTTATTATGTTCAGAATATTAATTCACTATATGTTCTTTATTCTAGAGCCAGTTACTTTAAGTGTGAGTAATCAATGGTGATTAGATAACAGCACTGTCACATCTACAACCTTAGACTGGTTTATGACCACTAATTATCATCAATGGGTAACAGGATTTGCAATATCTCCATATTATCAACAACAAAAAAAACAACAATTTACTTATATCAATTTTTTAATCTGGAATACTAAAAGACCTGATAGTTAATTATACTCAAAAATAAAATGAGCATGCCAAATGAATATTTGGTAATTTTTTTTTTTTTAAAATTAAAAATCTTAAACATTTTCAAATTTAGTATTATTGCAAATTTTGATTAAACTAAATCTTTTCTTAAAAAAATATAATCAAATAATTTATTGGTGGAAGTTCATAAGGAGTTTGAATATCAGTAGTAATAATGTTAGAACTGTGATCTATGAACCTTAAGTTCCAATGTCTATCACTCTACTATTGCATCACTCTATGCAGAGTATCTTTAAAATAATTCACTAAAATGTAATGATATGTGAATCATGAGCACTGGTTATTATTGGGTACTGTTTGAAAGATGAAAGGAAATTATTAAGAGTGATATCAAATAAATTATTGAAAAAGATATTGAAATTTCAGTGATGTTACTCAAATAATTGTTATGTGATGTAAAAATGTCCTTTCTTAGAATGTTCTTCCATTCATTTTTATATAAATAACTGCAAGTAAAATTAATTGATTGCAAACGTTTTGATGATGATGTTTGCAGTTGATATACGATATATCTCATAAAACAAAATGGACATCAAAATTCACCCAGATTGGAAGATTAATTTTACAATGCCTAAACAGCTTACCGATAATCTACTCTTAAACATATATTTTATTCTAAAGAGAATTCAATCTCATGAGGTATTTTGAAAAAAATAAATCATATAACTAATTCCTTCCCCCCACCCCCTTTCTTTGTTCTGAGTGAGATTAAAACATAAATGACACTCATGAGATTGTGTTGAATTGGCATATTTTATACATTTTATAAATAAAAAAGTAAAACAAAAATACTAGCATTATAGATTTTTACCACACTTAAACATACATATAATAGAGAGTTGAGTTGGATGATTAAAATTACAAATGATTAAGAAGAGTTATCAAGAGTGAACACAGACAAAAAAATGATTAAAAGGAACAAAACAGCATGTATACAATTAGTTGAGTTATTATATTTTAACAGAAGGTGATTTTAAAGTGGCTTGGAGATATTACTCATGATTTTCCAGAACAATGATGCAGATGGATCATATCTTGTGGAGGCATTCTTGGATTTCAGAGCAGGCATATTATAGTTAGGTGCTGAACATTCTTTCTCAGTCTTTGCACTTTGATGACTCAGGTAGTCTTGGATGGTAGGAGCTAAATTGCAGCATAATGAGGAGACAGTCTTTGAGAGATCAGGAAAGATGGCTTGGTTCCCCCTACTCCAATAGCATTCCAAATTTAGAGTCACATGGAGTAAGTTAGCCACACAGTAGAATAATACTTCTCTCTTTTTTTATAACTAAATTTGGCCTAATTTATACTCTGTCTAAAATATTTTAGGAATGCTTTTTGTTAGTCATCTGAGACAATGTCCGAAAGATCATCTATACATTGATATTGCATTTCGAGAAGATAATGCATATCGATAAGTCTGAAAATTTATTTCTATTAAACTATTTTAGATCAAAACAATATAAAATCTTCATTAGTGGGTTATTAATGGAAATTTTAAGTAATCTTAGTGAATGTAAAATATTTATTATACAATGGGTGGCTTCCACAATTTTGAGCTATTTTCAGAACCTTCTTGAAAACCAAATCTCTTTTCCATCATTATAAAAACTACATATATAAATTAAAATAGATCTTATATACAAGTTTATGCTTTTATTAAGTATAATATAATCACATCCCCACCTGTCACATATATACATCGTGCATGCACCAGACTAGTTTACCAGTCTCTATCATAGTAACATTATTAAATTTATGTTTGTACATACTACAGATATATATATATGTTATGTACATTATTTAAACAATGTGGGGTGGATCCAAACCCTGTTGCTTGGTTGGACAGATGATGAAGCTCAATCTGCATCGCAGATTGACTGCTTCAATAATGAATAGGTTATTATTTTAGCATGATAGAATGATATAACAAAATTAATATTAGAAAGGATACTTTAAAATAATAATAACTACCACCAAGATAAAAAAACTCTTTCAAAAATTCTAAATACAATATTTTTCTAGGATAAAAGGTCCAAAGTAATCTAATTTAGAATTAATAAAGGTATTAATCTTAAGTTGGATTTTAAATTACTTATGTATAGGCACAAATAGTGTTATATAATAAATTATTAAGTCACTTTAAAAAAGTGATTTTTAATTTGAGATACAATTCCTTAAGGTTGGCTTTGTAATATTTGGGGAGATATTTGCAGATCAAATAGAATATGTGAGACAATATAAGTTATAACAACAAATTTAAATGTGTATAGAATATACAAAATGTTATTTCAGTAGACATTAAAATATTATAACTAGTTACTCTGAAATTTATATATTTGATCACTTTTATTCAGCTTAACAATTTCAATCAAGTGACCAATAAGATTTTTTTTATTTATTTTATTCAGATGAAAATTAAATCAGAAACTGAAATTTTTAGAATACATGGTCTTCAAATATAATAACTATTAATGTCATGTAGTAAAAGTGCAATTGAGCTAAAGATATGAGTATTTAAATTATGATTTAAAACACATTAAATGCCTCACTCAATTTAGCATAATGAAAGCTAAAGGTTTTTTATATGCCTCTTGAATTCTCAGACATTAGCTAATTTTTTTAACTTTTAATGATATAATAATGAAGTTTAAATGCTTGAACACTAAGTGATCTCTCAAAAAACTAAGCATTTAGTAAAAATAAAATAAAAAATTAATTGCCTGAGAGATCATAATGAAGTTCAAGTACCAGTACCAAAAGTGACAGAGCTGAGCTACAATCCATGGATCATGAACAATAGAGTTCACCACTCCGCAATTGCATTAACCCATACAAAGTAATAAATTAATTATTCTTGTAAAGTTTAATGTGACTGTAGAAAGCTAAAGCCAAGAACTAAAAGTTTGTGAATCAAGGTTCAAGCATTATATAACCTTTTAAGTGACTAACCAATTCTTATCATATTCTAGTAATAATTACAACATGATGCAAATGTTTCCCTTAATTGTCTAATGCCTAATAGCTGTAAATTCACTAAATTATGTCTGTGCACTGACTGAGATTACTTTTGTAATATATAATATTCATAAAAGAATCACCTGGAACATGCAGTGTATGAATTTATAAAGATTCTCACTCTAAACATAAGATAGTCTTTGAAAAGATAAGAATAACTCCACAATCTCTTTTTTACCTAAATTCATATACATAAGCCAAACTAAAGCATTTAGAAATGAAAGCATAAAGGTCTTGATCAATCATTTTTAATTCCATTTCTTATATATTAATAAATGACATTTTGTGAAATTTTTACAAGTTATTGCACTTAAATATATATATATATATTTGAATTTAAGTAAAAAGATAAGGTGGATTCATTCTTATCTTTTCAAAGACTCTACCTTGTGTTTAGAGTGAGAGTATTCCTCAGCTTTATAAATTCATACAGTGCATATGTCAGGGTGATTCACTTATGATTATTACAAATAAAATATGGTGCTAGATAAATAAATAATTAGTTTTCTAATATATATTGCAAAAAAAAACTTTTGTTTTGTTTTAAACAGTGAGTTTCTTAATTTGCTTGAAATTTTTTTAGATAAATGTTTGTATAGTTTTATAAAATAGTTTAATTTTGTAGTCTATAACATTTATTTGGCATTTTAGTGTAAATAATTTATATTCAAATTATAAATAAATTTAAAATTATTTTAAGATTAGTCATTGATTCATGTTTGATTTTAAAAAAAATTGTCAGAAAATGGGGATTCTTCTTAAGAGAGTTAAATTTTTTAATGATTGCCACACACTATTTTTGTCTTATTATTTTGATATTAAACACTTTTACTACTTTGATATTTACTCATTTTTCAAATGTGGAATATTATAAAGATTTATAGGAGTAGAGTGGTAGACTCTGGAATTCAAAGTCCACTGACTATAACTCCAGCTCTGTCAATTATAGTATTCAAACTGTTGGATGATCTTTTGAGCAATCAATCATTTGAATATTTTTTTACAAAATTAAAAAATTAGTGGAAATTTGAATCCAGACATTTAAACTCCCTTTAGTCATCTGTTCCATTTTATACAACCAATACACATGACCACATACATGTGATAAAGATAAATATCTAATACACATATTTTCAGCTGAACCAGCACTCATCATTTGGTTTGCATCATCATCTTTCACACACATATATAGTCAGTGCTCGGTTTATATTAAGAGAGCAAATCTTCAAACTTTAATTGATCAGCTTCCTCTCCACTTTCCAACTCTTTAGTAATCCTTATCATTGAAAGTCTGATGATAGTATGTTCAGTGACCTGTAAGTCATTGTGATCCCTCATATATATGACCTTAACCCCATTTAAATACACAGAAGAGGGGTGGGCAAAATATAGGCTTAATTTGTAATATTTAAATACAAATATAATATATACACTTTAAATTAGATGTAAATAGAGGGGATTAAAACCCAGATTTTCAAATTCCCTTTAGTCATCTGCTCCATCTTATACTACCAATACACATAATCATATAACATATGAGAAATATAAATGATCTCCAATATATATATTTCATACTGAACCAGCACTCATCAGTTGGTCCAGATCATCTCCCACATCAGTGTTTGGTTTATATTAAGATAACAAATCTTCAAACTTTAATGGACAGGCAGACTTTGTCCATGTCTGTCCACTATCTAATATAAACTGAACACTAATTATATATATATATATATGTGTGTGTGTGTGTGTATGTGCGGGAGATGATGATCCAGGTCAATTGATGAGTGCTGGTTCAGCATGAAATACAAATATTGGAGATCATAAAGTCTGGTTTCAAATTCTCTCTAAATACATCTAGTTTAAAGTATATATACTACACTCACATTTAAATAAAAATTTAAAAATGACTTTATAAGCATTTAAAATATATCAGAAATATTATTTGTAAAGTGGTGGATTGTTATTTTTTTGTAAGCATAACAGTTGATTAAATTATTAAAAGGGCCTAAAGGCAAGAAAGCGTTAAGATTCTTAAAGAAAAGACTTGGTGATAGTGTGGAAGTCAAGAAGAAATGAGATGATTGCAATAAGTTTTGAATACATGCACAAAGTTAAAAAAAAGTTTTTTATAATAATTATAAAAGAAAGATTAAGTAGAACAAACTGGTTAAAAAAGACTAATAATTTTATTGAACACTTGTTTATCGAATGCTACTATTCAAAAGCAGAATCATTTGTTTAGAAAAATGCCATACTTATTTAAGAAATAAAATTAATTATTTACGTAAAAAAACTTGTTTTGTATTGAACTCAATAAAATCTAAATAAAGACTTTTTAAATTTTCATACCATCTATTTGCTTCTATTAATCAGGAATAAAGAGAATGTAGTTTAATACTCTTTATGTTAATTTAGTCTCATATTTTTATCACTTATTAAAGTGATATATCTTGAGAATATTTTTTGATTTTAGGAAAACAATAGTAGAAACTTAGGGCATGCTCATCATATGAAAATAATAGACAAAGGCCTTACTTTATCAAGGCCCATAAACAAATGAACTTCCTGTAAGAACTAAGATTATTATTTTTGCTTAAGGGTAAACAATTTAGGTGTGATGCTACATGTAGAGATGCAAAACTCAAAAAAATGTAGACAATATATTGAAATATGATGCTATAGTAATCAATAAGCTAATAATGTGTCTTAATTTGGTTTCAAAAGAAGTCTTCTGATTACTTACACATTTATAATAGGTACATCTAAATAAAGTCCATAAAGACACTATTAAAAAACTAAAAAAATAAACAAAATTATTAAATACATATTTTATATATCAAACAAAGTTAAGTTAAGGGCTTCATAGAATATTTCAATTATACTAGTTAGGACTAGAAACTCCCATGAAACTAATAAAGAATTTTATATGAAGACATTGGTCTGATTTTACATAAATTTACATATATTAAACATTATTCTGCTTATGCAATGATAAGCAACAATGTGAATAAAATGTAACATATCCTTTATTCAATATTTTAAGAATAAAAAAAATTGCCTTCAACTAGATTAGTCAATTCCATTAGATTGCAAATCTTTGTTTTTTGCATATTGTTGTTTCATAAAAGATCAAAGTTTGAGATAAGAACTTGTAAGAAAAATAAAAAATAAAAATTAATGAGCATTATTTATGAAGAAGCAACTTATAAATATATTTCTTATACATTTGATTGATTTTTGAAGATTTGTGTGTGTCATCCTATCACCACCAATATTGTATGTTTCCCTTTAATATTAGTTAATAGGCATTGACTTAATTATGCTAGATATCCCAATGGTTATTTTATTCTTCTAATTAAGAATATATATATATCAATTTACTGATTTATATGGATGGATAAGTAAATTGACAGTAAATTAGAATATCTGAAAATAACTCCAAAGAGTTATTAAAAGTTGCCAGCTACTAAACTAAACTTAAGGTGTGTTAAATAACAATATTTCTCTCACTTCAAAGAATATCATTTAGACATTTTGCTATTAAAAACATTTGAAAATTTAACTCTAATTTAATTTTTAAAATAAACTTACATGGGTCTTGTCTCCAAGATTTACTCCAATATCCAATAATCTTTCTGCTAATACAAGTTTGTTTTCTTTCACAATATACATTAAAGGAGTCATCCCAGATTCCTAAAACAAACACAATTTTGTTACTTTTATTATATTTTATAAAGAGATATTAATTAAAAAATGATGGAAAGTTAAATATATTGAAAATTATGTATATATTTAAATTAACTTTAACTTCTATTCTACAACATATTCTTAAAACTTTAATATGAATATAAAAAAACACAAATGATTTTCAAGAAGTAATTCATGCAAAAAAACACTCTTTTGTTTGACTATCATATCTTTTTCTTATGCCTTTATTTATATGTTTTAATAATCTGGAGTTGAGTGGAAGTTTTAAGTAAATCTAAAGAAATATTACCAAATTTACCACTTTTTTTATTTTGCTATAATATTTTATATAAATGCAATTTATTCACTACTTTGAACACTTTTTACCAAAAATCTTTTATAGTACCTATACATTTTTATGGTATTATTTATATAGTTATGTATTTTATTTTATGCTGTTCATTATATCATAGCTCTGAAGAAGACTGCAGGATAGTTGAAATGTAAGATTGTGTATGCATATAGGTACAATAAAAGGTTTTTGCTAAAAAGTGTTCAAAGTAATAAATAAATTGTATTTAAATCTAAAGAATATATTACATTTGTAAATCAAATTGTAACAATTAGAAAGCAGTATATTATTAATTTTAAAATAAAACTGAAGCAGGAATAAAAAACATTCAATAAACTTAAGAATTTTTTTTTAATTGTGAGGAAAGGAGAATTGTTGGTTTTCATTACTTGAAATATAATTAAACAAAAATTACAATTAAAATTTTGTTTATTAAATTCTAATTTTAAATATTAGCTTTTGTACAATTAATCAGCTTATATACATTTTTTTTTCTAATCATGGATTAAATAATATCTTCTAGAAATATAAATAATTCCATTTTATATAAACCTCAAAAATTGATTATGCATGCTTATTTACTATAAAAAGTGTTATATTTACTAATGACCTGAGTTTCATCTTTCATATTTTAAAATAAAAGAAATAAACATTTGCTAATATAAATATAATTCAAACATATTCTGACTTGCAGTTAATGATGTTGGAGTTTGGTACAGCAATGAAGAAAATTAAATTGAACATAGTTCACATGCAGAATTTTGCTATTTTATGTCTTAGTTAAATAATAAGCTAATAAAAGAGAGTTAAATTCACTTATTTATAATATTGTAAGATATAGCTTAGTAATGTAATGAATTAAAAATTAATACTTTATTATAAAATATATTTCTGTCAAATAGAAAAAATATATATTGAAAATTGCTCAAATTAAAACAAAATATTATGTTACTATATCACATGTTTTACAATTGACCAATAAAAATATAAAGATTGGAAACATGTTTAGCATAGTGATAGAGAGGTAGACTATGGAGCTCAAGATTTGTATTGTGGCTTCAAATATATTCATTCTTATATGAACTTCCAAGCAATAAATCATTTAGTTATTATTATTGGAAATACATCAATGTCAATCTAAAAGAGATGAAGCATTATTTGCCAACACAAATCCATATAAGCAATTACATAGAGTGAATAAACAAAAACATAAAAATGCTAATAAAATGTAATATTCTCAAGGTATGTTTTTATGATTTCAATATTTAGTTAACATAATGATGCATTTTATTACAATAACTGCAAATTATTTACTAAAAATAATTGGAACTATCTAGACTTAGTAGAAATAATTTTAAAATTAAAATTTAAGAAAGCTGGATATATATGCACAAGTATGATCATTAATTAGAATAAAGAATATAGAAAATGATTTTTAATTTAATAGTTAATAATATAGTTATATTAAAACTAAAAAAATTAGATGTTAGACAATTCAGTTTTATTTTAGTATACACATCATCATATAAACAACAAATATTTATAATTTATATTGTAAAACTATTAGAGGAAAAGGACAAAAAAGGTAGAAATTAACAAACATTCTATTGATTTTATTCCTGTTATAAAAAATACAAGTTTTGATGCAAGTAAGCCAATAAACATCACATGATCACCATTTCTTATGCTTGCTTATAATTGTTATTAAAACAAGCAAAACTCTCCATACAGTATTGTCACTCAGTGTAAGCCAGTATGGATGTCACTGATGAAGGCCACAAATCAGAAACTAGTTTGGGGATATTGGATAAGTAGGCACTAGATGAGGATTTTATGCATAAGTCTTCTGGCATCCATTGATTACTCTGGCTTGCACCGAGTGGCAATACTGTATGGAGAGTTTTGCCTGTTTTGATGCAAGTAAATAATTAACAAAATAGCTTTCAATTTTAAATGTTAATTTTAAAAAATGTAAAAAGTGGAAAAAATGTTTACAACCTGTAGTCAAGCGTTGTTAGCCATGAGGTCATCGCAACCGCCTTGCAAACAAGTAGTTGGTTGCAGATGGTTGTGGGTTTGCGTCCCGGCCGATGCTATGACATATGAGAAAAAAAAAAAACCTAGAATTTTGCAGAAAATCCAAAAGACTTTTTAGAATTAAATACAATCTGTAATTCTAATTTTTATCTAGAAGACAAGACCTAAATTGTACTGATAATAATACTATTTTCTAGAATGATTCAAAAATTATGTTATGTTTTCTAAACTTATTCAAAAATGAATAATTGTAATGAACCACCCAACATAATTAAGTAAAATCTTTATAAACACATGCTAAGAATTTCAAATAATTGCAAGCAATTAAATTTAATATAGTAAAAACTAATGATTTCAGCTTACATATTTTTTTCAATTATGAGTTCCACTACTTCAGTCTGCCATCCATTGTAATTCTGAGTAGCCTCTATATTAGACTGATTTATGTATTTTGTACATATGCATGTTTTAAATCTTATTTGGGTATTTGTATGCTATTGCAACATTATTTGTATATACTTCAAACTTTTTTTTTGTTATTTTCATAATATATTATTTCATTAAATTGTTATTTTAAAATTCAAGGGTAATAGCTGTATCCATTTTTCATTCCATTCTCAATCTGGTTGCAACAGATTTATTATACTTATGTCTTTTGATAAACAGAAAAGAGTTCAAAGCACTCCAAAATTATGCTAACCCATGGGTAACTTAGTAGATTGAAAATAAATATTTAAGAAGTAATAAGACTAAGGAAATTAATCTTTCAAAACTGAAAGCTGCACAAAAAGTCTAAAAGTATTTTTATTTTTTCAAAATTAATAAGGCTAATTTATGCTAACAAGTCAAGATGAATATACAGAATGGTTACTTTAGGGAAATATTACCACTTTATCAGCACTATTTACTAAAATTATACTTTGAGTAATCAAACTATGAAAAACCATTAATGATTAATAGTACTAGAAATCATACAATTACTGATCAATATTGTGCTAGATTGGTGACAAATTATTAGAAAGTAAACCCACATATTGAGAAGTTCTAATTTTAACATTTTGATCATTCATTACAATTTATATATGCATATATTTGTGTGTGTGTGTGTGTGTGTGTATAATCAATCAAATAATGTAGATTTGTGATACACTTCTTTAAACTTAGCTAAAAATTCTGAACTATCACTCAGTGTAAAATCTTTCAAACAAACTTTGTTTTATTATACAGATACTTCAACAGAAATTCTGGTTTTTTAGATCAGCTAAAGACTTGTAACATTTGAACATCCACTTAAAATATGTCAGGATTTGCATTTTTATGTCTAATTACAATAACTGATTTTGCAGAATGAATGTTTTTAGTATATGCAGTCTTCATTCATTAGTTCTTCAATATTTTTATTTTCTAATAAGTGATAATAATTAATATACTCATTATAGCAACCCTTGAAACAGAAGTATGCCAATGTAAGGTTACATCTACATATAATAATTTAACAAATGACTTTGATAAATATTTGTAACCAAACAATTTGTAAAAATCAAATTGGTATAATTACCTATATAAATAAAAAGTCTAGTTATTATTTCTGTGCGGATGTTAAGGTGTTTCAAGTCTTTATCCCGTTTGAAAAATTAGAGATTTGGGTAAAATAGAAATATATATATATATTTGAGTTTACTTCTAATTTCATTTTTAAAAAAATATCAAGATTCTTTGTGAGAAAAGAAACCATAATAAAAATTTAAAAAATCTGAGAGGGAATTAACCTTTAATTAATAGACAAGTATGAATATTGAAATTCATGAATCTTAGGATGTAACATAATAATGTTTATTTCTGCTACATTTAAGTATAAACTATTTGAATTAAGATTATGAAAGGAACTGAAGGTATTGCATTTTGTAATAATTATTTGTAAAATATATTGCTACTACTATTACAACCACTACTACCACTCCTACTACTACCATTACCACTATTATTACTATCACTACTATTACTATTATTAATATCATTATCAACAGCATCAACATTATTATGTTTCAATGATAAGCTTTATTTATCTTAAGTTACAAGGGTTTTACATAGCTTTGGCTGTGTTTACATGGGCAATCTGCAGTGGTAGGTTTACATATTTAGAAGTTTACATGCTGTGGATTAGTTACAAGGATTTTACATAGCTTGGAATGCTTTGTGTACATGGTCAATGCATAATTATAGATTTACATATGTAAATGTTGATTTACCCAAGACTGGATAAGTTTTTACAAGCAGTGGATTAGTTAAAAGAGTTTTACACAACATGGATTGCTGTGGTTACATAGGCAATCTGTTGTTGTAGGTTTATGAATGTAAAAGTAGTTTTATTGATTTACACAAGATTACATGAATTTTATATGCTAATGATTTTACACATGTAAACCAGGTTTAGTTTTATATGTGGCTGCATTGCCTGGGTAACATAGATAATGGTTAGTGACTGTCTGAGAAGTCTTCACTGGTATTTAATCAATGTCAGTTATTTTTGACCTTTTAGGGTGCCAGTTTTTTTTGGGTAATCAGGTTTTCTCTTGGTCTCAGTAGGGATGGGAGTTGGAGGTATGTTGGTATGAATAAGAGGCATGATGGAGTTTTGCCTATTTTCTAGGGTATTTGAATAGATGAGTGTTCCAAGAGGGTGGTGATACAAATGTGTTAGTATTAATTGCAATTGTTGAATCGGATACATTAGTCAGACTCTGGATCTGGCTGTCTTAAAGATGGAGGCTGGATAATGCTTTTGATGAGGTTTAAGTATGAGATCTATGGGTAGAGGTCCATATTTCTAAAACAGGTGGTGTTAAACCTATGTTAGAATTGATTGTAATTGATGAGTTGGAGTTTGTGGTAAGATAGTAAGACTCTGGGTCTGGGGCTGTTAGAGGTGAGGCTGAGTGAAGCTTTTGATATGGTTTAAGTGTGTGAAATTTATAGATAGTCCAGACACATGTAGATATGGTGAAATCTGGATAGATGGTTAGACTCAGCATTGTTACTGAAAATTTTTTATGTTTTTAAAATTATCATTAGTAACTTGATTTAAATTGAAAATTTTAAATAATAATAATAATAATAATAATAATAATAATATTATTATTATTATTATTATTATTATTATTATTATTATTATTATTATTATTATTATTATTATCACCATCATAATCATCATTATCATTATCCTCCTCCTTTTTTCTTCTTCTTTCTTCTTCCTCCTCCTCTTCTTCTTTTATGAGATATTTTATTTGATTTGTACTTACATATTCAGAGAGATTCACTTCAATGATTTTGCACTTGAGCAATATTTTAAGATTTGGAATGTATCACAAATTTAAAATATTTGATTGATTATAAATGTTTATCAAATATTTATACACATGTATTATCATCATTTTCAATTATTATCAATTGAATAATAGTATGAAGGTCCCTGCAAGGTTAATTAAGTTTCTTCAATCTATTGTCTCTCTTCTTTACATCACAGCAGCAAATTCCCTTATTTCATATATCCATATCATGTGATTTTTTTAGATTTTTAAAATCTTTTGATGTTAATTTAAAACTTCAATTATCCATCTACTATTGAATATTTTAAAAATATGTCCAATTCAACTTAATTATACACTTTTAGTTTTTTTTTTTAATGATGTCAGTGATATCTGTTTGTTCTGTCAACATGTATTTATTTTTGAAGTCTTCTTATTATTCCTAACATATATATCTTCACATTTCACTTAGTAATCTAACATTTCTGCAGAAGTCTTCTTTTACATGTTTAAGTCTCAGATTCATAAGTAAGAACTGGTGAATCATGTAGAATAATTTTTTTTTTCAAATACATATACATATTCCTTTTTACTACTAAATTATTTTTAATAAAACCATTAAAAAGTTGTCATTAGTTTTAATAATCTGACTGAGGTATTTATAATTTTAACTTCTAATTTGTGATTATTATTCTTTATTTTCTTTTTCTGGGAAAACCCATTACATATTATATTAGTCTTAATACCATTTATTTTTAGTCCTATTTCCACACTTTCATCTAATATTTCTTGTAACATTTAATGAAGCTCTGAAGCATTATTTGTAAAATCCTCAAATTATTTGCAAAAATCTAAATAATTTGTAAAGCGTTGGTGGCATAGTGGTTAGCATAGCTGCCTTCCAAGCAGCTGGCCCGGGTTCACTTCCCAGTCAACGCTTTGACATATGAAAAAAAAATTAAATAATTTAAATTTTTTTTTTATTACCTTCTTCACATTTTAATCCATAAAATACTTTGTAAAACTGTTATAAAAAGTTTTGAAGATATGGAATCATCTTGTCATATACCCTTCTCATTGTTAATCATGGTATCATCAAGTAATCTAGTTGTTGTTATATTTTGGTAAATATTCTTCAGAATATGATAATATCCTGAAACTATATCTTGTTGATCCAAAGCTTTAATCATTTTATTTTTATTTTTTATTATTATTACATAACTGATAAAGAATACTGAAATATTATGTTTCCAAAAAAAAACAAAAACATTTTATTTATAATAAATAAAATAATTCTTAATTGAATAAGGGTTGGTTACATATATATGGCAAACAATCAACTGCCTTAGTCATTAAATGCACAAAAGTAAGGCATAATATTTAAAAAATATTTTTTATTATATTAAGCATAAAGAAAATACCTAAATTAAATTTTTATAAAAAAAGTTTGGTAATATTTTTCATGAACAAATTATCCCATCCTTTTCTTGCTCTTTGCATAAAAATTATTACATTTTCGTAACAAAATTCCATTTTCTCAAATTTTCCAAATATAGAATTTTTTAAGAACAGAAAACTAAAGTAAATGAGGAAATTCTGGCAACGTTTATTCTTCTGTTCTCAGATATTAATTCTACAAAATATTTATAATAGTTTTTATTAAAACTTTGTTCTTCATAGTGCATGTGATCGTAACAGTGTTTTTTAAAAAGCAAACAAAAATTAAATATATTATTACTGTTCTA